>BHFT01033405.1:0-31630 GCA_004320025.1 Laticauda laticaudata
CCCCCCCCCCATTTCTTATGACAGCCAAAAGATGCAAAGTGATAGTAGAGATCTTGAAAACTGACAGGTGGCCATTTCTGACCACCGCTGCAACCGCCTTCGGGAAAGGGAGTAATGGACAGCTGAAGAGGAGAGATGTGGCTCTCCTCAACCCTGCTGGCAGTCTCCCCCCTCTTCACCACCTCTATGGGGTGGCTTAACCCTGAAACCAGCAGGCTCGGGGCACTCCAGCGGCAAGCCCAGACTGAAACTGCACACTATCGCGGATTTCTTTCTGTCACCGAAGGGACTCAAACCGGAAGCCAATCTGAGATGTTTATAGTACATATGTACATTCCTGTCCTCAGATCACATTTCTTTTATCTGACCACTGCCTGAGCAGCAGCTTTTCTTCCTATCTTTCAAGGCTACCTTTGCCCTGGCTCAGTCAGTACTACTATCCTGTCTGCATCTAGTATTCCATTTCATTGTAGGCAAATACTTCAACTTCAATTGGCTATTGGGTCTTTTGGCAGGAATGCCATTTACCTCCAGTTATGCTCTCCATGACCATTTTCTCCTAGGTTGCTATTCCCTTTGGAAGGGACCTTAGATAGTTAGAAAAAAAATTAGTTTCAGCAAAGAACTGGTGAAATGATAGTATTTTATCTTATTTTTCAACTTTAACAGCAAAACAATGAAAGGTGGTTTTTAATTAAAAAAAACAGAATAAAACTGACAAAGGTTTTAACAATTTCCTCTTGTAGTTCAAGAGAAGAATGGTAAAAAGGTGATCTATTTTTTCTTTTTTTTTCTAGCTCATTGATGGATGTATTATATGGAGAGGTTTGTTACAAAGGGAATCTATCAAGGAATTCATACAAAGGCATTTCAATTCATCATGTCCAACTCACCACAGCCAACTTGGCGTGGGACAACTTACCACAGTCAGCTTGCTGTGGGACAACTCGCTATGGGACAAGAATTACACTAATATCAAGAAATAGATTCATTAAAGAAAGGCTGTAAAAGGAGGGATAGAGTGAAATGTGAATGACAAAAATTAAAATAATTTGTTATTTATTTGAAATAAATTGAATTGTTAAATTGTCCTGTGGTGAGTTGTCCCACAGCAAGTTGGCTGAGGTGAATTGGCTGCAGCAAGTTGGCTTTGACGAGTTGTCCCACCCCACTCCAATTCTCCAGTGTCTGTCCATGGGAAGAAGAATAATTGCTGCTTACTTTCTCATCATGTATGGGAAGAGTAAAGAAGTAGGAGAATCCATCAGTTTGGGACTTTGATAAGTATGGTCAAGACAGGCTATAAAACAGAGCATGGGGTGGAAATCTGGAAAGGAATTTTGTAAGCCAGATTAATTTCCACAATGGGAAGGCAGCAGCCAGAAAATCCCACTTTTAAGTCAAACAGACCATGGTATCTCTGCTCTGAAGTTGAGAATTCAACATATAGACATTCTGCAACAGTTCTGCAGAGATCTCTTGGTAAACAAATAAACATAGAGCAATTGTTTAAGAAAGCTTGGAGCCAAGTTAGCTTTGCTCACTACTACCAGCTAGGTTTGTGACGAAATTATCAAGGTCTGAATGTTGCTGTTCAAACATAGATAGATGAGGAGCAGAACAGAACTCAGTGTTCCTCAGGAAGGATTGGCACAAATTCAGATATAATTTTGTGTCCAGTATGTATTGGAGAATCTTGTTACTGTGGTAAATGAGAGATCTTTGGTATAAAAATCTGTAACATTTGTTTGTGGGTATAGGACAACCTTCCTCAACTTATCTTGCTGATAGAAACCTCCATTACCCTAAGCCAGGGGTGTCAAACTCATGTCGTCACAGTGGTGTCATGTGACATATCAGGACTTTTTTCTCCCTTTGCTAATCTGGGCAGGGGCATGGCCAGGGCATGATGCATGCAGCTTGTGGGGCAGGAGTTTCGTATTACATTTCATATTACATTGGTAATATGAAGGCAGTAATCATACATCTCTGAAAAATATTACATTGGAGAAGATTGGTGTAGGATTAGTATCTGTGTGGAGGAAAATTTAGACTGGAAAATTATCAAGTGGCAAAATATTTCAACTCTCTTCTCTAAATGCTGTTGGTCTCATGAAAGACAGATTCTGCCTCTTTCCTTGTGACTGATAAGCCATCATGGATCTCTTATATTTTACTTGGTTTTCCTGAGAGTTTTCACATCTCACAAGTTGTATAATTCAATTACTTACTGCTCACTATCAACAATGAAGTATAATCGCCAAGTATATTATCCTGTAATTCAAATGAATGTAGAGTTGGAAGTAAAACTAAACTGTTTTTTTTTTTTCAAATTTAGCTGCTGATATATGTAGATTATATCTTCAGCACAGAGAATTGAGATTTAAAAAATATATATATGCCCTAATCTTGCATTTGTGGAGTTCAAAAAAAAAATCCTTCAGTATATTTCAAGCATTCTAAAGCATTGGATGCACTATATTTCTGAGTATTATTTAGCCAAAAGTGCATATTTAGGATATCTTCACTGAGATTAGTTATAGCATTACTGTTTAATGGCCTTGAGCTTTGTAAAGATGTTTGTACATTTAAATTACATTGGCAGGACTTTGCAGGATACTGAAGTCAGAAAAGCCATATATATAGAACTGATCATCCTATTTCTGGTCTAAAATAAGTTTTTAGAATGTGGCTGGAACTGTGAGCAAAGGATAGATTGCTTCCTCCATGTGACTCAGTAGGCACAGATGTCTACCCATGATTTATTTCTAACTGAAATTGTTCAGCTTTATATTTCAGCTCTTGATGAAATGTTCCAGTCATTTACAATTACCAACAATCAAACTAGTAATTGCCAAGTTTCTGTAAACAAGCTAGCTAGCTGATTGACATCTTGTAGCACACTAACTTGAAATATTGTTGGCACATACCATATGTTCAAGTACTTTTAGATAGGAGTACAGATCCACCACGTACATACAACTTCAGGCTTGGCTTGCCTTGGGTGTTTTTCCTATAGAAATTTATGCCATTGAAACAAGAAGAATCTTTTGTTTTGTTTTCAGAAAGCTAGAAAACAAAGGAAGGGTTTTGTTTATTAATTTTCTCAACTCTAAGCATGGAATGATACCAATTGGACTTGTAAGAACATGGTGACTGGATCATACTTTGTGCTAAATCAAGGGTCTTCAAACTTGGCAAGTTTAAGACTTGTGGACTTCAATTCCCAGAATTCCCGTACTGACATAACTGGAGGAGGAATTCTGGGAGTTGAAGTCCACAAGTCTTAAAGCTGTCAAGTTTGAAGACCCTTGTGATAAATGATAGCATGATTTGTTTGGTTTTGGTATAGGTTGCTTAGTGAACTCAGACAATGGTAGACTATTAAACAGTACAGAGTTCTTTCTTACCTCATATTCATATGTTGCCAATATAACTGCTGTTTGACATATCATGTGAGATTTCATTTGTGATTTCAAATAAATATGTGGTATAATTATGCTGAAATTTTGACTTATCAATTTATTAATTATATAAGTATACTACCAAATCTGTCAGGGACTCCTGGCAGTTTATAGGAATCCAAAAGAATTGCACATCCAAGGTAACATGTAAGATTTTTGTGTAAGCTGTGGCACTAAAATGCAACTATTTTTATTATTGGCATTTCTGAAAAAAGCCAAAAGGGATGAAAGGCTATGACTAACACTGAAACAAATTCAAAACAATGGGTATCACAATACAGGTTCTGCACTGATTTTCAGATAGGGTTTTCCAAATTCTGGAATTGTTATCTTCAAAATTATATACAGTCTGAAATTCCACCCTAGTAAAGATTGACTTCTGTAATCCGAAACTTCTAAAGAGGCCAAGCTATATTGATACCACAGTACAGTATCACTGAATTATATTGTGCTGAAATACAAAATCCTAACCCAGGTGGTATGAAAATGATGGGAGAAGGAAGAAAATAGAGAAGACATTACTTAATTATGCCTTTAATATTCTATTATTTTACTCTTCTCAGCCATTTCAGAATCAGATAAAGAACTGAAATGGGGGTGGGGAGGGGAGAACAGAGATTGTCATAGAATAAGTGTTTGTTGGACTGGTGACATTTACATAGCTAAAAGAGAAGGAAAAACCTTAGGGGAAAAGATAACAGGCTACTTAATATAGAGCAATCAAAAGCAGAAAAGTAGTGGAAAATCTGGTGCACCTACATTCCATTGGAAAGAGAAAGGGAAATTGCAGACTGAATTCCCAGATGATATAAAGGGTTTAACTTGGTTTACAAAGTGTGATAGTTGGATTTACAGAGTATACAAAGCCAAAATGAGGAAGACACATTATTATTTAATATGATGTATGAACTTAGTCCCAAGTTCACTGGTAGTCTTAGGAAATGAACAATAGGGTTGCAATCTAATTTAATTCAAGGATTCAATTTAAGAAATGTTTATTCATAATCATCTATTGGTCTGTAAGAACATTAGAAGGTACATAATTTCAAATTTTTAATTCAAATTCTCCATTTAAGTATGAGCTGAATTAATATTATACAAAAACTCAGCTCTTACTTTTCTGAAAGACCCTGAAGATGTGGTTTTGTCAGTAGACCTGGAGACCACGAATGGCGATAATGTCGATCAAGTGGTTAATTTGTGTTGCTGCCATGCAGGGAGAGGGTTATAAGTTTTTCTGTTCTGGATTTTTAATGTTGTAAGCTGCCTAGATTCATCTGTGAGTTAGGTACCATGTAAAGTTTTGTAATAAATGAATAAATTTATACAATCTTGGTCTGTTCAACACTTTTTTGCTTGGTAAAGAATATTCTGCTTATCCACCCAAAATGTCAAGCTTTACCTAGGGCATTGTCAAACTCAAGGATTAACAGGCAGACATTCAAAACATAGCTCTTTGATAAGCTAGCTTTATTAGGGATACCTGTTCTAGAAAAGTCTGCATTACAACAAAAACCAATATCTATGTTCAAATCTACCACCTTCTTTTCCTGCCTATGTGTCCTCACAAACTGACAGCTGGTTGGTTTTCTGAGAGTTACTTGACACCAATTCATTGTTACAATAAGGAACCTCTTGGGTTCTTGATCCATTTAGCCTTCACAAAATACTGTGTATGAGACAACATGAGAGTAATAGAGGCAAAACATTGTCCTTTCATACAATTTGAGAGGTGATAGTACTAGCCATTTTGGAAGAATTGTTTAAAGTTTGTCTTGTTACATTGAGAAAGAAAGGATACTGGCCAGACACATATAAGCAGGGTGAGTAGGATTATGTGATCTGTGATCAGTAGGGTTATGAACTGAAATGAAAGCATGAATGAACTGTCTCACTCCAAAATTGGGACAGGAAGTTATGCAAGATAGAGGCAAACAATTCAGCCAACTGATGTAATTCTCCAAGGTAGAGAATTACATCAGTAAGAGAGGTAAGAGATTCTTAATAGACTGGAATCTTGTCTTTTTTAACATTTAGCTTAAAGAATAACAATCAAACTAATACAAGATAAGTATTAGGAATTCAATAATAGCTTTGGTTTCTGAAATTTTGCTGCTGCAGCATTACTTTTTTTTTGCAGCTAACACAGGAATATAACAACATACCACAAATTATTATGAGTATTATATTGGTTACCTCTGTTGTTAAGCTATAGCTATGGAATTCAAGATACTGGAGATTGTAGCTACCATTGATACTTCATTGGAGGGTGAGATAGATTGGTAGCACTAAATACATTAAGGTGAATTAATCTCTACTTAATGAAAAATAAACTCACATAACCTTGGAGCTTAAAATTTGCACCCTCGAGGATAGGAAGTTGGCAGAGTCATTGGGCTATCAACCCAGGCCTTCCTCAATCAATAACATAGACAGCTAGCAACCAACAGTTAAAAACGAAAAGGACTGGAGCAAGAATTGGTTCATAAAACATAACCTTGCTAACCTTGTTATTATAGCTCAATGGAATGCAGCTGAAAGTGCCTGTCTAGAAAGTTTGAAGAATGTTGATATTAATCAACCTATTACCAAATCATGAATTGGCATGTGCAAACCATGTGATACACGTAAGTGAATTAATCTTTTCAAAGTTAAGCCAGTACATTATATGATTGACTTATCTTTGCTGTCCTCTATTATCCAGCATCTTTATTGGATTAATCTATATTGCTGTAATATTGAGTTACGATGTCTCTATGGGCTCTAAGAGTATTTTTATTGTGATACACAAGATATTTGTGTAGAACATTATTTTTGCAAACCTGTAAACAACCTATACTTGTTGGTTAGATGCCATTATCATTTACTGCTTTAATACTTTTAAGAAATTGTACTTACTACTGATAGCTGATATTTAATTCATATGTTTTATTTAGGATGATTAGCCATCAGCATTGCCCAATGAGCAAATCTTATGTGTATTTGTCTTAGAGATAGGAAGTAATGTATAACTATAATGACCATTAGACACCTTTTCATCTTTATGGAAGTGCAAAGTCTATCTGAAGTTGTAATTCTGCAGTCCTGAATAGGTCAGCCACAAATCTTTTACAAAATAGAAGCTCTGTTCAAGCTAACTGATGGCTCCAAGATTTATAAAAGAGGAGTCAGACAACTTTTAAAATAACAAGTGTTTTATTTCATTTTGAATTGGTCAAGAGCTAACACATTACCAAAATCTTTCAATATTTGCGGTCTAATATATCAGATTTTGGCTAGCACCAGCATAATAGTCAAGTTCTGTAATTTACTTCAAAAATTATTTGCAAAATGATGTTTGTATTCAACAAATTTAATGTAAGGTAAATCACAGACTTAAAGTAATGGTGGCATTTAATTATCAGCAAGAGACAGATGAACCAGTTGCCAGACCAAGGGTATCAAATGAACAACCCTTCAATGAGAGATGTGGATAGACACTGGATTAATAATTCCAGGTGCAGCATTTCACCTGCTCTGATAATATTCTGAATATAAAATAGATTGCATAAGAATAAGCAATTTTAAAGCACAGTCTTCCCCAATATGGTGCATCTAGCTATGTTGAAATTTCATATCTCGATGGTGCAAGACTGAGGAAAGGAGAGATGGCATTAAGTATTCAAAATTCATAAAAGAAAAATTATTTCACGTGTTCAATAGATTTTGCACATGTTATTTGTATGTGATACATTATTATTAAATTGTAACAACAGTCTTCTGGAAGGTAAACCTGCATTGTCCTGGTGCAGATGTGGGGATAAGAGTAAAGGCTAGGTCCCACTGGCCGATGGACGCAAAACGGATGCATAAAGGACACAGCGGACAAGCAAAATTTCGGGGGTGGCTCCATCCGTTGTCATCCGCTTCAAAAAGTGACAAAAATTTGCATAAACAGAATGGAAAAGAACGGAAAAGAACGGGCGTCGGTAGTATGTAGCGGGGATGTTAAATGGATGTTCATAGGAAGCCTAGCGGATGACAGCGGATGAAGCAGATGCATCACATACGCCTAAAGGGGATGCCACATGGATGTATATCGGATGCAAACGCATCCCTTCTATTTCCGTGCTACTAACGATATATAGACGTTCCATGTCCCCTTTCTTTCCTCCCTCTTTCCGTTTTCAGCTGCAGTGGATGTGAGTTGTGAGGATGCCCAGAGGATGCAGAGAGGNTTAACGGATGATAAACGGACATAGAACATTTGTTGCTCGTATGTTGCGGATTTACATCGTAAAGCTCAAAACTTCTTGCGCAGATGAAATCGCAGTGGACGGATCCTCGACGGATAGAGCGTATGAAACATGTATGCAATGAGTACACAACGGATGCATAGCATTTTCCAATGGATGGAAAGCTTTTTTTAACGTTTTACATCCTCTTTGCATCTGTTAGTGCAGTGGGACAGGGCCTTAACATAATTACACTTGTAGCTACTACAAAGAAGAGGGTCAACCTATTACCCAAAGGACCAGAAGGCAGGACAAGAAGCAATGAGTGGAAATTAATCAAGGAGAGAACTAACCTAGAATCAAAGAAAAATTTCCTGACAGTTAAAACAATTAATCAGCAAAATGGCTTGCTTTTATAAGTTGTAGATGCTTCATCACTGGAGATTTTTTCAAGAGATTGGACAACCAACATTTGTCTAAAATGATAATAGGTTCTCCTGCTTGAGCAAAGGATTGGACTAGAAGGTTCCTTCTACCTCTGTTCTGTAAATATCAAAAGAAGAAAATATCTGAAAAAATGTGTTAATATAAAAATATAAAAGAAATGAATCAAATTAAACTGTGTGTCTGTGTGTGTATAGTGGTAATTTGTATAAAACACATCTAAAATCTGTAATGTATTTTCAAACTGCATCAATGTAATTCAATTTTAAGTCAACTAATTCAGATGATTTACTGTACACTAAAATATTTTTATTTCTATAACACTTTCTCTAGTTTAGAGACTAATGAAGGATTGTTTATTTGCTTTCTCTGGGGAAATGAATATATTAAAACTAGACATCGACTCCAAAATATAACCTGCATGTTTCTCCACAGTGTCTCAGCAGAGGAATTTTAATTATTTGCTATTCTATGTTGGCACATTCTATTTCCTTCGATTTTAACAAAGAACAGAAATTAAAAATGCCATATTCTTCCCAATGTAATGCCAATATATCATATAGACAATAGGCATAGTTCTAAGATGCTGGTGCTCAATATATTAGTTTTTTTTTTAAATCATGGATTTTACTTTTAATTTTATCTGTGTGCTGTAGCCCAAAACATACATACATATGCTTAGAAAATGTGCAGAACTTCAGACATTAAAAGAAATATCTAAGATGATCAAAATACTCTTGGAAAATTGTATGAAGCTTGATAAACCTAATGTTTCCTTAATTTCCTTGGTATGATTCAGTAAGTGTAAAGTCATTGCTGTAGATTAGTAGAATGAAGCTTTATAGAACTATTTCAGACAGTTGTGGTTATAATGATCTATATGGGACATGTAGCAATACAGATGATTGACAGTAGACATCCCTTTCCATCAGTAAAATATTGTATTAGAAAGTAAGGAATTCATGATTGCAAAAGAAAGAGATAATTAACATGATTCGGGAATAATTTAACATTTTTAAGATAGTCTACTCCAGCTACTCTATGGATCGTCTTAGATTTCTAATGAGTAGATGGGCCATTTTCCAACAATCCACAGATGCATCATTTAAGTACATGATTAATTTTGGGAATATAGAAGCAATGGAAGTGCTGGATGGGATTGCTACTGAGAGGTCTCCCTCAATCATCAGGGCATAGACCAGGTCCAAGGATACAAGTATGGGTCCTGAAGCAGTCTGGTTTTGAAGGCTGGCAAGTCAAGGTAGAAACACTTTTGTTGTGCAAGAAGCTTCCCAAATATCCTTTGTGTGCTCTGTGCTCAGATCTGCATTCTCTGAAGCTGGGAGGAGGTTCTACAGTAGGCCCAGCCCCTCCTCTTCTGCTCCTTGTAGTTGACTTGAATGTACAGAGAGTATTTACACCAAGATAAATTCCTTGTGTGTCCAATCACACTTGGCCAATAAAGTATTCTATTCTATTCTATTCTATTCTATTCTATTCTTTTTCTATTCTATTTTTATTCTATTCTATTCTATTCTACTCCATTTTTCTTCCATATCAGTTTCAGTAGGATTGACAAAGCAGCATTCATTTGCACAATAAATATGTCTTCAGGTTATTATCCAAGTGGCCTTGTTTTGGGTTATCTAGATATTGTTTGGGAGTAATAGCTCTGAAGAAGTTCAAGCAGGACTTTGTGAAATTTTCATCAAGCATTTTGTAACAGAAATAGCAACTCACAGTGAGAAAACAAGTAAGAAGAATCTAGTGAGATGACAGAAGAATCATTTGGAATTCAGAAACTCAGATTATCAACTAGAAAGCCCACCATTCACATGATCAACTAAGGTCACTATTGCCCAGTTAATTGTTAATTTTGAAACCACCTGATCCAGGCTAAGAATTTCGCCTTAAAGATTTCAAGGAAGCTTATGTTTAACAACATTCTGGGTGACAACCCTGTCACCCTGGATTAGTGAAAGCCAAAATTAAGGTAAAAGTTTACCTGCTAAACTTCAGAAAATCATTAGAAAGGGTAATTTTCCAATGAACTTTCAAGTTAAAGTGTGGTACTTAATAGAATTAGTTGGGGTCATAAAAAATTGGTATTCTGTTTGACATATTTTATGGTTTGATTGTTTGAACATATGTTGCCTCGAATCATTGAAGTAGGCTACGTTACATACACACACAAGTATCAAGAAATAATTTATGGTTCAACTAAGAAGTTGAAGAGATTTGCCAATGTAATTGCTAAAATAATGCCTGGGTAATTTTAACAATTTGTGATGTATATTTTACATACTGATCACTCTGAAAGAAAAAGCTAGAGACAAATTAAAATTTGTAATTAAAGCATATTTAATAGCAGTAAGAAAAGCATAATAAATGCCCAACATATACCCTCAATTTTATCAAGTAAGACATACTTACCTGACCATGTTTTGCATAAATAAAATATATTTTTTCCAGCCACAAAGGGACATAGAGATGGACCTAGATAACTCTTCCTTGTTAATCTGACAGATGAAAAGATCCTTCCTTATCAAACCAAAGACTTAGGATGATGGGCCATACAGAAGAACCTCTTCTGGAGATCTTAATGTTCACCCTCATTCACAAAGAAATATTTGGAAAAATCTGATAGAAATTATAGCTTATATCTAGCAGTTCTAAAATGTGTCTGGAATCACAGCCATAACCACTAGAGTTTATTTTTACAAGTGAGTCACGTGTTCCATATCAACAATCCCAGATACAAATCTAAGTGTTTTGGACCAGATGAAATTTCCATAGGACCATAACATTCTGGGCAATGATTTTTGTAGCAATCCAAAACTTGGCAAGATAAAAAGAACTGGATAAAAGCACATTTGGAATCTTAAAGAGCTTGTTCAAGAATTAATGCTGGAGAAGGGATTAAAACACCCTTAATATGGCTACAATCATATTACTAAAAGAGTTGAAATAGGATGTACTAAAATAGAATTCTTATGAATATGGCATCCTCGAACTAACCAGTTGACAAAAGAAATTCATGATTTTAGGTAGATCCTATAAGTGACTACTTGAATTCAATATAATTTGAATCTATCTTAGCTTTATAGTACACTTCCAAATTTGCTAATGTAAGTGGCTGTAAAGACAGCCAAGAAGTAGAACAGAATGCATTACTCCACTAAGTTCATTAACAAGAATTTAACTGGAGTTGTTGTATATGGCAGCTGTTTTGGCTCATTTTCAACACTGTGTTGCTAGCAAATTGGTTTTAGCACTAGACTACCCAATAAAATTACTTAATAAACCTAAACTCTTTCACTCTTCTAAATGTAAAATAGTATAGGGCACAGTTATTAAGAACAATAACATAAAACAATTTTCAATCTGATAGAATTTCCTGTCATCATGGTACTGGTACTTGTCCGATAGCATTATTTTAGTAAGTGTAGGTACTTCATACGCTCCAGTTTGGACTTCCAATCCCACAATCAATGCAGTTTGTAGCCCTGAAAATTTCTTTAGGAGCTTTAAAAATAAATCTTAGAAAATAAAAATGCCCAATCCTTTCTTTGGAAGAATGCCCTTGCGCTCTCCCCTCCTCTCCCTAAAAAGACAAAGATAAGCTGAAATAATAGAAAACATCTTTAGTGTGTGTGTATGGGATGACTGGAGAAATTATCTCACAGTTCATTTTTTGGTAAGTGGGTATTTTGTGAATGAATGCACTTACTATAATATCCATGAATCAGTTAACTTCCTATTTCTCCTAATTGCTTAAAGATAGTGAATGGAACCACTATTTACCCCATTAATCCTTTTTGGGGGAGTGGAGGTAGACCACAAATAGGCTGGGTTAAATGCTAGGATAAATCTGACTGTAGTTCATCAGTCAGCTATAGGTGCACATGATATGCTCTAAAATTTGAAATGTGCCTATAGAACAGAAACACTACAGTATCCCCATTTACAAGAAATGAAGTAAAATCATTTCTCAACTACACGAGAACTGAATTGCTCTTTGATTAAATAATGCCATCTATCAGGACCAGGAAGAACACCAATTCTTGCAGTGCTTGCCCTCCAAAATTAGTTTCCCTCTGTTGGTGCTCCAAAGAGCTCCAAGGATCTGGATCTTCTAACACGTTTTGGTGCCCTTTGTCACAGATCAATTGCTGGTGGCATGTTTTGGGATATATTGAGTTTGTCATTTTGATTTTTTTCCTATTTTATTTGAGTTTGGTGCTGTTGATATTTGTCAAATTCTGTATGGGTGTATTGTTAGCTGCTCATAATTGTTTGGAGTTAAGCAATACCAGTTAAATTGAATAAATAAATGATGATGCTCAATGGATAAATTAATGAGTGTCATATGAAGTGTCATATAAAGCAACATTGCTTCCTTACAAGACCATATTTTTAATTTTTAACTTAGGAAAAATATATAAACTATGCACTCAAAATATGATGTGACAGTATGAATTTATCATAAAATCATGGGTCATGGAACCATTTCCTGATGCAATCCTCATTGCCATGATAATCAGAGATACATGGGTGGTTAAGAGAGACCCGCACATGACACATGCTCACAAGCAAGAGCTGTAGTGGGTAAGTGAGTGGTGCAGATTGGCACTACTAAGTGTAGGGGACCATGGGTGAGTGCTACAGAGGGTGAGCAGTATGGAGGGAATTATGAGTAGACTGGCAGGGGCCATGAGCAGGCACTATGGATTGTGGTTAAACAGGTGGGGCCCAAGGTAGATATTACAGAGGATTGGTGGTGCTACAGTATCCGTAATATGGCTTCTCAGTTGACTTACAGAACAACCTGTGACATTCCCCACTGGCTTCCCTATTGATTTTGCTTGTGGGAAGCTGGCAGGGAACGTTGCAAATGGAAATCAGGTGACCATGTCTCTCTCTAATGTTATAACCATGAGCTAAGAATCAAGATCATGTGGTTGTGGGAATGTTGCAATGGACAGAACTCTGCTTCACTGTCATCGTACCTTTTAATGGTTGATGAACAAATAGTGTTATGTGAGGACTAGCTGTATGGTTCTCTTCTATTCAGTGCTTACTTGACTTTGGCCTGTGCATTGTGACTTCCTTAATTTTTGGAATATCACTTCCTTTTTGTCTCTACATGATCAATTATTCTCAATTTAAGGAACAAGTGTTCTACAGAGAACATAGCCGACCATATAATCTGCCCCTTCTAGCAGTATAGTAAATCTCGCTCCTAAACCTGAGAATGTATCAACATGAGAAGAACTCAAAAATTAAGAAGACATTCTTCTAGTCTTGCTGTAGACCCTGAAGCTATGGTATAAGAAAAGATGTTGTAACAAAGTTAGCATTATTCTTTTTTACTAACACAACATTAATGACTTTCAGTCATTATTGACTTGAGGTGTGTTTGTAGTGACTGAGCTAGAGGTGAAAGGCTCCACATCTTATTTCCAGTCTCTGGAGAGATCTACTCTTCCACAATTTAACTTGATGGAATGCAATTATTGGTCAATTGATTTTCATTGATTGTGCTATGGGCCATAAACATGATAACACTCCTGTAACTGCCATCTGTTAATTCCTCTGAGATGTTCTCTAGGCAACATCTTGAGCCACAGAAAAGCCACTTACAGGCAAGGGCTCACATTTCAAACCCTGCAGCCTACACAGCTATATTGATATGCAAGAGAAGAGCACGAATAAATCCAGAAACAAAGGTGTCTTAAATAATGTTTATGTGTTAAAAAGTAGGAAATAAAGTAAGTGAAATGGACTCATAGTGCTTCTTTAACACAAATTTTCTATTCACTAGGATATTGTAAAATGGGTTTCAAAGGATCACACAATTATATGGCTGTGATCATACTCTTGTTTACACGAGCCACAGTTAATTTGATTAATCTAAATGCTTGTGTTCCCACAACACACTGAAACAGAAATTAATCTAATTTTAAACTAAACTAAAATGAGCTTGGTGCCCAGAGTGCTGTCCAAACATAATCAATGCGACAGGAAATAGCTAGGTACATTGAACTGCATCTTACTGGATAGGCCCAATGCATAAGTCTCAGTTCCTCTACTATGAAATATCATTGTTCTTCCAGGTCTTACCCAGTTTTTCATTAGATGTTCTATCAAATACATTGGAAATTCTTCATTATATTTTTGTTGACCAACCAAACAGCTGAGGGTATGGTTTGATAGCCAGTCAATATTTAGTTTCACATCAGATGACTTGATTAATGGTCAATTAAAAGTCATTTGAGACTAAAATGATCACCTTGTCTTTGAGTTGACGAAGTACTTGGATTTAGTTGCTACATTAGTCTAGAAATATCCTAGTTTAGTGCCTTGTGCAAGCTTGCCTAGGATTCATTGCATAAATACCAGATTCTGGCTACAACAGCAACAAAGAGATACCCAAAATAACAGGTTGCTATCTGGATTTTTCACCTGCAAATTGACAGCATTTGTTGGATAAAAATGGTTATATATGCATGACTCATTGAGCTCTAAAGCAAAGTTTACCCTAGAGCTTAAACCCAGGTTAAATGGTTAGCATATGCAAAAATGTGACTAAATTGGTTCCACTAACCATAGAAAAAGTATGTCATATTAAGTCAATAATGATAAAAAAGCACACTCACCAATGTATCTTTTGCATAGAATGATTGCTATCTAATTGCCATTTATTTATGCTTTGATAATGGCCTTCCTGAATAACTAGAGTCCTTTATGATTAGATGGAATAAAAATTCAGAAATATGCCTCCTCCTGCTTTCTAATAGATAATTTTTGTAGTTAGCCTGCTAAAATTGTTGCACACACACACACACACACACATGCACACAGAGAGACAAGGAAAGATATTGTTTACTTTCATCAAACTCTTTCATTCTGTAGTTAAACCTTTTGCAGTAAACATGCATAATTATCTACCTAGATAATATTGCATGCATATACAGCGGTAGTGGCTAATCTTTTTGGGCTCGTGTTCCAGCACCCAGAAGGCAATGCGCACCCCCCCATAGCCCCTTTGCATGAGTGTACAATTCCTCCGCTGTCAACCTGTTACCTGCACTGCACTCCTCCCAGATGATTTTCAACCACTTTGAGGCCTTTTTTGGTCTCAGAGGCTCGAGGGAAGCCTCTGCAGTCTTTGGAGGCCAAAAAATGGGCCCATTTAATCACTTCTGGTATTTCCAGAAATACCATCTGATTCCTCAGCCCACCCTTCCTTTTACAATGTCTCATGAACAGCTTGCAGCTTCCCACAGGAATTGCAGATGTTATGTTTTGGTTTGTTTGTTTGTTTTGTATTTGTTATTATATCAGGTGTTGCCAAAGTCTATTTAAAATTTAAGGGTTTAAGGGTTCTATATTCTAAGATCAATAAGAATATAAGCCCATCCAATCTAATTGGGAAAATTAGATTGGATGGTCTGATTGTAAAATGAGGCTTACACTTTTTACTATATCTGGAGGAGAAAGGTGTGATATTTTCTGTATTAAAAAAAACACAAAGTGTATCATCTTCTGATAAATGTGTTTTTCTCAGTTCTAAAGTTTTTATGAGCTGCCTACATTTGTGGAAATAAAATGAGCACATATTGGGCATTTCTTTCTCTCTTCCTGTCCTTTTAGAGCAAAAAAGCTGTTCTGTGATGTAGTTTTTATTTCTCAACAGTAGTCCATTAGTTATTTTTTTAAAAGAAATAAACAAAGCTACCTAGCTACTGCCTGCTTTCCATTAGAGGAAAAATAAAACAATTTTCATTCTTTTTCTTTAAAAATGCTTCTCTGTAAGATATAGTGCTGCTAGTCTCAGTAGATTTCATGGAGACATTTGCTCAGTAATCTTCATGTTGGTTGTACTTCTAAGTATTCTGTGATTGGTATGTTTTATATTTTCAGTTGAAAAGTAGGCTAAAAATAATTGGCAAGCTGATAGATTATCTTTGGTAGGACTTTGTTTAGAGATAAAACTTTTTTTTTTCAATTTTAAAACTGAAATTCCTTAATAATGGCTGTTACGGTTTTAGTATTTGTGTGTTTATTTAGATGGATCTTTTCTAGATAGTTTTGTGTGACATGATGACAAGTGAAAAAAATGGTGAGAGAGCCGGGACCTATTTGGGGGGAGATTTCAGAGATTTTAAGGAGTTTCAGAAGCTTTCAGTACTTTTACACTTCTGCATGAGTTAATCATCCATAATGCATTTTTACTGCTCCCTCCTCCAAAAAATATAACCAGAGGGTTAAACCTTGACCTCCCCCCTTTGTAAGTTGCTGGACTGCAGAAGGGATGATGATGGGCCTAAATAAGATCCTCAGGCTTGTTGTAAATATGATACCTTGATCTAAAATCTGTCGCAATATTTGTAGCAAAATATTGTACATTTTTACCTACCCTCCTGCCTTTCCAGGGGTGCTGAAGCCATTGCCTGTATCCCCTTCTGTATCCAAACTTTGTATTTTGGTTTCTTGTCAAAAACGCTCTCTTTGTCCCTCTCTCTCTTCCCTTTCTTTTGTTCCCTCATGCCTTCCCTTGAGGGCCCCTTTTGCTTACTAGTTTCCTCTTTGCATTCAACACATCTTATATTCACTGAAAGGGCCACCTAAGCCTTTGTGACCACTTCATTGCTTCGTTCAGGAATCTCAATGAAAGCATTTCCAACTGATGGCTGTTCAATATGTGCTTGAATAAATCAATGAAAGGGAACCCATCACTTCCTTAGATAAATGGTTTCACTACAAAGCTGCTCTTCTGGTTGGAAGATTTTTCTTAACACTCCACATCCTAGAATGTGCTTTCCTTCATTCCATGTCCTGTTTTTTGAGATCATAAATGACACGTTTTGCCCTTTGGTGTTAAATCCTTTAAAAGTTACTATCATATTTCTTATTGATGATTTTTCTTAAGTCCAAACATGCCAATTTCCCTCAGTCTCTCCTCCTAAGACTTAGTTTCCGGTGGCCTGGATACTGTCAATGCTTTTATCTATACCTGTTCCAGTTTCTCTGAATATTTCTTAAATGTGGCACTGATGCAAACAATGTAGAATATAAAGGAATTATTACTTCCCACGATCTGGAAATGCACTGCAGATGATGCACCAAAAATAAACTTATATCCTGTTCCAGTTTTATAAGGAACCATTGGTTTGTATAGCAGTTCCGCCAATTGTATAGGAATCATTACAGACACATTATTTTTCATATCATGGCAGAATGATACGATGCAAAGGAACACCTTAATGTGTATTCTATAAAGCTGGTAGACAAAAGGGTATGTATATCTGTTAGTCTTTTTCTATATGATTCAAATTAAACAAGGATTGACATGACATCTTTTGGTCAGATGGTAAGGTAGCATAAAAGTCACAAGTCACAAAATCCTCTTTTTTTCAAAAGCGACCTTTGAAAATATTTATTCTGATAATATACTTTTGGAGTAGTAGAGTAAGAGTTTACCAGCATGTAACACACACACACGCACACACATACACATCACAGAAAAGAATTTGGATTTTTCCCCCATAAATCCTATTGCAATTGCCACTCTTTTTTGTATGTAAAAATAAGGTGTTATGAATGTAGTTGAACACCACAGGAGTTTTTATATAGATGTAGTTTCTTCATTATTTTCCCTCTGCTTTTGTTCTCTTCCTAAAATTATTTCTTTTACTAAATGCTTAGACTGATTTTTTATGTGAAATGAAGATAAATAAGATAGACGTGAAGCTAAAATAATAGAAAATGGAAAATATCAGTCAACTGGACTATTCATCTTTCAATAAATTGCTTGAATTGGCTCATTAGTTAAGAAAATAGGGATTTGCATTTTCTTAACTAATGCAATAATTTTTGGGAATAGCAGGTCTATAAATGATTTGAAATACAAGGGTAGGATATTAGATTTCTTGTTTCCTGAAATAATTTAATGCATTTAATATAAAAATTGTTATAAGATGGGCGCTTATATAAATGTTTTATATAAAAAAATAAAAATGCAAACATAGCAGTGATAGTAATTTAAGTGTTTTATACAGACAACATTAATATAATGTTAAAGAAGAAAAATTCAACTGGTGCTAAATGAATGGAAAGGTTCATGACAGTCAACATACCTTGCATGTATGATGTCCTGGATTAAATTCCCAGCATACAGTTAGAGGATATTTGAAGCAATTTTGGTAATAAAGCTCCTTTAGATCTGATGGAACTACTCACTGCTAATCAACTGTATAGTTGGCGCTCATGTAAAGGCATTTTACTTTGTTCAATCTGTAAACACTATTTACAGGAGTCCTCTATATAATTAGGTGTCAACTCAAATAAGTGCTATGTTAGATCAGAGTAAATATTTGTCTAGTCTAGCATTCTATTATAGTGGTCAAATAAATGGCAAAGGGAGCCCCAAAGCAGATATTTTAAAACTACTTCAATATGATACTGAGGCTGCTATTGTAAACTTTATTAATAGTAGTTCTACTATTTTTCACTTCCAGTCATCATTGTCTGAAAAAGGTCAGATATGTTAAGAAAGGTTGGATTAATCAGAATTTTTCACAGTGTGACAGTATGTCACGAACCAGGGCTGGCTGTCATCCTGTCATTTCAGCTTGCAAACATATATGCTGTTCTATTTTAGTTGATAATAGAAGTTGGGAGTGAAAGAGATAATAAATGTTCTCACAGAGTAACTTTTTCATAGGAAAGGGGATTCTGGCAAGGAGGGATAAGAAAATTGAAGGTTTATAGAAGGACTGTGGGGGAAGGAAAAAGTGGTTGTTGATCATAGGCAATTTTGAATTCCTGAAGCCATATTAATTCCAGGGCAGAATCTGGAGAAGACTGCTGAAGAATTTTATATGTTTGAGGATAGCTTAAAGCACGGGTATCAAACTCATGGTGCCACATTGCCGTCATATGATGTATCACAATGTTTTCCCCTTTGTGGAGCTGGGTTGAGCGTGGCCTGTGCATGATGCATCCAGTCCGTGGGCCGCCAGTTTGATACCCCTGGCTTAAAGACTATGAAAGAAAGAAATATTTTAAAGGGATACATATGATTTCCAGGGGACTCTGACAAGAGCAACAGACCAGTTTGTCTTCCTGAGAAGAATGCCAGCCAGTCTAATTATCCCCCTTACTTAACTCTAGGTAAGAATCTAGAAATAGTAATGCACACATTTTTACATATTTACACACATTTAGTCAGTGTGAAGTATTCTGGGAGTTGAAATCTGTACACTTAAAAATTGCTGAAGTTGAGAAACACCGAATGATGCTATTAAATTGCTATACACATAAATCAATTTTATTTATAATTTTATGGACAGTACTGTTTATTAGGGAGATTATAGGGTGATTGGATAGTGTGAGGAGAAGAATGTAGCTTGATTAGCTGCTGTAATGAAACATTGTTTACGTTGTTTTACATGCCTTAAAATGAAACTAAAAAAATCACTTTGTTAATGAAAAGAAAATATTCAAAGTAGACAGTGCAAAAGTTGCTATCTGGGAATCAGTTTTCATGAACCTGCATACATTTACAATACATACATACATTAAACTCCTGTCTTGAGATTCTCACAGTAGGTAGAGAGAGAAAGTAATTATTTCTCTCAGATGAAGACTTTAAATAGAAGACTAAATTAATGACCACTACAATGACAGATGATAGACTCTTGTTGACAACTTTCGGATTGCTGAGAAGATCAATGCTGTGATCAGTAAAGTATGGCCTGACTAGTGCAATTAGAGTGTGAAATCCAAATAAAATTTCTTCCTAAAGGAAGAAATAATCTTGTTAATGGACTAATTGCTAATTGTTAATAGATTAGTTAATTAGTAAGTTGTAACCCCTTAATGATTTAGACAGTGTAACATATCAATTATTTCAGACTCTGCAGTATACTTTGCTTCACCATTTCGAAAACAAGAAATGGGTGGATTATTCGTAATGGGGTGACACTGAAGCCTTATTAAAAATGCTTATTCTTGACATAACTACTGAGCAGTCTTAATATATTAATAATACTTCGACTGAGAATTTGATCACAAGCAGTTTTCTTTGATGACAAAACGTGGGAACATCATGATACCAACTCTGCCTGTTATAAGTGTGCAACGTTGTGACAAGTACAAAATAGCAGAATTTGTATTGTTAAAATCACTACATACTATTGCATGGATATTTCATGCATGAATATTTCTTAGGTGTCATTGTACTGGATTCAATACTGGAAGGAGAGCTCTCTGTGGCCACGATCATTCTTTTTAGCTAATTGCCCTCATCTGTTATAGAGCCATCACATCCTTGGATAAGAATTCTGATTCCATTTTTTTTAGAAATATACCTAGTCAAACTTTGAAATGAAATTTGGCAGTAGAATAAGTTTTGTTTTTCTCTCTTTTTCTTGTACTCTTTCAATGTCTTTTAAATTGCAGGCAGTGGGCATAGTTTTGATGGTTAACAAGTGAGTAAAAAGCTAAAAATAAATACAATTACAAATTGTCAAATTTGAAAAGATGTTTGGAAGTAAATCAAAATTTGGTGGGAGAAAGAAATCCAGACCAGGATGGAAGGCTGTATTACATCTACAGCCCTCTCCATCCTTTCCAGTAAAGACAGGATATGTTCATGTGGAGAATGACTCATGTATTAAAAAAGCAATTTTTTAAATCTTGCAACTAAGAAAAGCATAAACCTTTTATATTGAAAAGTAAGGCACGGCTAAAGCAAAAACAGGACAAGTGGAGGTGGAGCTTTGAACATAAAATAGTGCAATGAATAGTGCAACACAATTTACAACAAACTGTTGCTCTTGCTAAAGCCCCTGTCACATAGCACCAACGGATGGAAAGAGGATGTAAAATGGAGAGAAACACTTGCCATCCGTTGGTAAACACGATGCTTCCGTTCTGTAAACTCACTGCCTCTTGTTTGCTTCCTCTCTATCCGTCCAGCATCCGTCTTACTGACATTTCATCCGCCTCAAAAAGTTTTGAGCTTCTAAAACTTTCTGAGCGGAAAATGTATCCAACGTGTCCGTTCTGCAATCCGCGACACATACGGGGGCCATCCGTTCTGCATCCGTCGGCATCCGTTACTCGTCCGCTACATCCGTAGGCATCCGCTGCGCATCGCGCAACTCACATCCGCTCCAGCAGAAAGCGGACACGGAGGAAGCGGAACGGACACAGAACGGACGCGCAGCGTTAGTAGCACGGACGGAGAAAGGATGAAAGTGGATGCAGCACGCAAAGAAGCATTTAAAACGGAAAAAACGTTCAGCAGAGGGGACCTATCTCGGATATTAAGGATGTCTAGAGGATGCCTAGAGGATGCAAAAGGACACATAGGGGAAAACCTATATGCCTATAAAAAGGGGAAGCCAACTCACTGCAGCTCACTTTCAGACCAGCAGCCCTGCTGTGCAGACATCTGCAGCCTTCATCTGCTTCTTCCTCTTCCACAGCATCAGTCATGTCCACCATGGATCGTAACAAACTCCTTTTGGTAGCCACCATCCTTCTGCAACAGTGGCGAAACCATCTACAGGCTCTGTAACTCACTACGGGAAGAAAAGGAGGGGCGCCAAGAAGTGTCTAGGTCCGAAGATGGATCGGGAGAAGGCAGAGTACCCGAACTGTAACCAAGCTGATGGTGGAGCTCAGGAACAAAACCCTCATGCATTCCAGAACTTCATGAGGATGCCTCCAGCCATGTTTGACGAAGTTGTGGAGCGGCTGACACCCAGGTTGACAAGCAGAGCACCAACTTCCGGCCCAGCCTGGACCTGGGTCAAGGTGCACTGACTCTGTGCCACTTGGCCTCAGGACCACCTTCAGGAGCATGAAGTACGGCTGGAGGATGCCACACAACACCATCAGCATTCGTGGTCAGAGAAGTGGTGCAGGCCATCATCGAAGAATACATGGAGGACGCCTCTCCAGTGCCCCTCCACTGAAGGAAGGCTGGGAAGAAAGTTGCAGAGCAGTGGTATCAGAGGTGGAAACTTCTCACACACCGTTGGAGCCATAGATGGCGCGAGTCACGTGCCTGCAAAGCGGCAGCCAAGTCGGGGTCCACTTATTTTAACTTCAAGGGCTTCTTCAGCATCATCTCTTCGCCATGCCTCGATGCTGACTACAAGTTCATGTACATCGATGCTTCAGGCAACGGCTTATCTTCAGATGCCCAGGTATAACAACGCCAGTCATATCTCAAGGAGGGGCTGTGAAAGCAACCTCATCATGGGCTTCCAGATCCAGACCCCCTGCCCAACGACACACAAGATGTGCCCTACTTCATCGTGGGGGATGACGCCTTCTCCCAGACCTACCTCATGAAGCCCTACAATTCCAGACTCCACCCGTGAAGAGAGGATCTTCAACTACAGGCTGTCCAGGGCAAGCGCGGGTGGTGGAGAACGCCTTTGGCATCCTGGCCAACAAGGTTCCAGGTACTTGCTCACACCATGCAGCATCGCCCAGAGACCGTGAGGAGGATCGTGAAGCTTGCTGCATCCTGCACAATCTCATGTGCACCAGCTACCCAGTGTTGCAGAACAGGCTTCGTGGACCTCCAACAAGGCAATGGGGACATGGAGCCTGGGGAATGAGGCAAGGGCAAAACCTGATAGACACTGGGGATGTGCAAGGCCCCAACAGCCTCACATGAAGGGAAGAAGCAGCGCAACCTCCTGAAACACTGGTGCAACTCCCCAGCTGGAGCAGTGCGACGTGGCAAGACAGGATGCGTAGATGATTAATGGATGCTTCCTTCAGCCTGTCTCATCACATGGATGAGATTGGGCCATGTATGTTGGGTGGGCCATACTAAATGAACAGGCATTTAATAACGAGTTGTGTGTTTATTTTCAAAATGTGTGGATCAATGCCTACATTAGTATTGATAATGAAGGGCCATAGGTGTGGCACCTGGGAGGGTGGACCATACAGTCCCACGATGCTTGCACTGGAGGTTTATCTATTCCACAGTTATCTCAACCCATCCCACAGCTATCTTAACCATCCCAAAGGTATCCCTGCCTCATCCCACAGATATCCTGCCCATCCACAGCTATCTTAACCCATCCCAAAGGTATCCCTGCCCATCCCACAGCTATCTTAACCCATCCCACAGGTATCGCCTGCCCCACCACAGCTATTACCACATCCCAAACATATTACCCCCACTGCTATCCTTACCCATCCCACAAGCATCAAAGCTTAAACCATTTCTAAAAGTTCACAAGACTTTATTTAATAAAATAAATTGAGGCAAGTGTGTGAAGCAAAGATAATCATTTATTAATAACAAGCTGTAAAGAAAAATGACCCAAGTCAAGTGTCCAAATAAAGTCTACAGGTAGCCACCCAGTCCTCTGGCACTCTTATCGTCACTCGGGTGTGCCAGTCCCTCAGGGGTGAAAGGGTCCAGTGGCTGTGGAGGTGCTGCTGCTGGAGTGCTGGTCTGAAGCCCCCACTGGGCTGCCTGGCCGAGAGGGACAACAGGTGACCGGTGTGTTGAGGAAGCTCTCAGACAGATGGCTCAGCCCCGTGATGTGAGAGCTCCTTCCTCCATGCCATGTGGTGTCAGTTCCAATACGATGACAGATGTACTGAGGCCGTGCTGGCTGTGGGTGGAGGAAGGAGCAATGTAGTGGGCTGTCTGGTCTGCAGCTGTGTGAGGACTGGCTTGCGGTGGCATCGGTGACGTGGGTGGCATCAGTGGCATCGGTGGCATCAGTGAAACCGGTGGCAACGGTGTCGTCTGATGACTCTGTGCCTGGACTGGGAAAGGCTGCTGCCTGTGCTGCTGGACATCCTGGTAGCCGTAGCCCTGGTAGGTGAGGGCCTGTGGAGCCTTGGAATGGGAGGGACATCACCTGGGGTGGAGGAGCAGACCTGGACTGGGTGGGGAGCAGGTTCTCTGGATCTGGAGGGTTGTGAAGCAGATTGGTGATACGGTCCTTCACCACCTGGTACTGGGGTTCCGCCATGTCCGTGAGGGTCTGGTTGACATAGGTGAGGAAGGGCTTGTGGTTGGAGGATGAGGAGTCATGGGGACCAGCTGAGAGAGGAGATCTAGGCTGCTCCGGATGGTGTCCCTGATTTCCAGAGGACAGCGTGACTCTGCCCTCCCTGTCTTGCTCTCTGCCTTTCTGTGGATGTGGGAGCTGGGGGTGGATGACGGGTAGGGACTGTCTGGTGAAAGTGCCATCTCCTTTCTCCCACTGCGCCAGGGAGTTCTCACGCGGCTCTGACACGGTTAAACAACTGTCTGCTGCGGGTTCTCCCTGTGGGACGCTCCACAGAAACCTGCCTGGAGACTGGATGCTGACTCTCGGCCGGAAGAGGATTGGCTCTCAGAGAGAGGGTTGTGAGAGGGGCTGCTCTCGTGGCGGATTCCCCCTCCACGGAAGCTCGCACCTGCCATCACCGTAGTCTTCTGTCTTCAGCTTGACGCGCTTGGCCAGATTTCTTGAGGTGCAGCTTCCCGTACCAGGTGTGCATATGTTTCCACCAGCTCGCAGGTACACTCCAATGTGTAGCCCAGACTTTCCGCCCTTCTCTCCTCCAACAGCTGCTTCCTTGTCTGGTGTCCCTCTAAAGTGTGTCCCTTGCAGCATAATTACTCATTCTTCTCAGCCACTCCAGCACCTCATCCTCATGTTCCTCCTCGATGGAGTATTTGCCTCCTCTCCCTGTTTCTCGCATATACCTCTTCCTCCTTTTGCCAGGACCAGATGGGCCCCTCCATCAGAGGGCTTCCAGTTTGTAGGGCTGCTCCTCCACACCACCGAGCAGCAGCAGCACCAGCAGGTATCATCAAGCAGAGCAGCTAGCCCAGCAGCACCAGCAGGACCAGGATCAACAGCAGGCAGCACCACAGAACCAGTGATGCAGCCGCAGCAAGAATAAGCCGCAGCAGAGACAGCAAGGACCAGGAGCATGAAGCTAGGACCCAGACAGCGACTGACAGAAGATTTAGCCGGTAGCGGAGAGAAGACCAGGAAGCCGAGCAGGACCAGCAGGACGAGCAAGAGCCAGGAGCACGAGCAGGACCAGCAGACGAGGAGCCAGTACCAGCAGAGTCAAGGCCAGCTGAAGCACCGCCAGAAGCAGCAGCATCAGCATCCTCCAGAAGCAGCACCAGCAGAAGCAACCACGCCAAAGCAGCATCAGCAGAGTAAGCATCGAGCAGAAGCACCACCGCCATATAGCAGCAGCATCAGCTCCTCCAGAAAGCAGAAAGCCCCAAGCCGCAGAAGAGTGAGCCGTGCTACAGAAGCCCAGCAAGAAGCAGAGTGAGGCCAGAGGGGTGTGGAGGGTGGCCCTGTCCTCTTGCCAGGGCTAGCAGCAGATGCCTGAGGCTTTCTCTTCTTTCTCCATGCGTGTGTGGGGTTGCTGGCTGCAGCTTAAGGTTGGCAAGGCAGGCAGGCCAGGCAGCAACGGCTGGCAGGTAGGCTGGCAGGCAGGCAGAGCAGCAAGGCTGGCAGACAGGCCTTGGCAGGCAGTCTGGCAGGATGCAGCGCAGCAAGGCTGGCAGGCAAGGCATGCAGGGCAGGCTGGCAACGGCACTCTGATGTGTTGGACAGTCTTCTCTGATGGTGACCTGCATTGGGAGCTGCTCCCATTTATGATCCACGGGGCTGACGCAATGAATTCCTCCCCATGCGCAGTTGAACGCTAGGCATCCGCTTAGGCTTCCACTGTGCATCCGCTTCATCCGCTCGGGCGTCCGTTATGCATCCGCTGTACGTTCCGCGTTCCGCTTTGCTCGCAGCCCCCGGAAAGCCTTGCGGATGTGCCATCCGCTCCCATCCGCTCGCTCTGCCTAGGCTTCCGTTCACATCCACTTTCTCCTGCCCTGCGTCGCTCCCCCGTCCGTTCCCTTTCCGTGTATCTGCTCTGTATTGCAAATTTTGCCTTGAGAAGCGGATAAGAACGGATGGAACATTTTTCTCGTCTGCTGTGTCCTTTTTACTAACGTTTTGCATCCGTCGGCCAGTGTGACAGGGCCTTAATATTCATTTCTTTCAGTACAAATACATCTGTTCTAATTAGTCCTGAGAGCTGACTTTTTTCCTTGATTTGCAAGAATGAGAGTGGTTGCATAATTATTCTGCATTCTAGGTGGAAAATAAAATATTGTTAAAGAAACTCCTATATGGAAGCCAAATGCAGCCCTAGAAGAGAATTTGTGTCATGCTGCTGAGTCGGTAGCATAATATACTTTATAAGTAATATTTTTTGGGATGATGGATTGGATGTAAGGCTCTCTGGGAGATTGTCATCCCATTATAATTAAAGCTTGTTACTGACTTTTAAAAAAATATTTAAAACTATTCTTAAGACATGTTCTCAAAAATAGGTTTTGAATAAGAATGGAAATGCAACTGAAAAATCAGATTTATTGGAATTCTCGAGCTGAAATTTCATCTGATTCAAATGGCTATATGTCAAACAATAGCTCTACTATAATAAAACATTCTGTATCAGGTTATTTCATTAGATAATTAACTGTCAAGAAATTAAAAACTATTTCCATCACTTTTCACCATTTAATATTATAATACTTGTCTAAAGGGTGTATTATTCAATTATTCTGAAAGGTCACTTTCGCACTTTGAACACCAGGCAAATAACTATAACATTTATGGTTAAACAACTGCCTTTGTTCCACTAATGAAAAATAAAAGAATAGAAGGCATTTTTGCAAATTGTAGTTATCAGTACACTTTTCAATGGTTTTCAATTAATATATTTAAATAAACTTCAGTGAAAGGCAAGGCACAAATGCCACCCAGCATTTCAATTAATAATGCCTTTCACATCTCTAACCCTTAGTCTGCCCTGTCACAGCTTTTTGTTCAGTTTTTTTTTCTTTTTTGCAATTTTGAAAACCTCTAAAGTAATTGGTATTTCATTTTAATGACTAACATTTAAATAAGGCTTTTTCAATTTCCCCATTTTCTTTTGTGATAACTTTCGGAATAGGCACCCTAGAAATTTTCTTTTGTACTGCTAGTTGCATTTAATTACTTCAGAGTCTCCTTCAAAGCACAGGAATAGAAAGGTACTTATACTTCTAGTTTGATTACTTTGTTTATTCTAATATTATTTTGGAAAAAAAATCACATATATATGTACAATATATACACTATCATTTATTAGGTACCCAAGTACTATATTCACCTAAAAGTAAGCTGACTCTATTCTGAATTTAAGGTCACCTCCCAAAAAGGAAAATTACATTGTCTCTTTATTGACTGATATTTCTACATATACACAGAAACAAAAATTCTGTACAATACAGCTTCTCCATCTTATTAACCAAGATTATCAGCTGCAACTGAAACTAATTGTGGAAATGTATGTCTTGATTTATGGGTCTATGTATGTGTACAGGAAATATAAATGTATGTAATATGAAAACTTATTCTCCTGGTGAAAAAAATAGAGCAAAACCAAAAAAATAACTATTTTCAAAATGAATTTTAGTTTTTAAAAATCTCTGATATATAGTAGCATATGTCTCACATAGCCAATGTCAGACCCAGGATCACTCAGTTCAAAACACATTCTCCTTCCATCTCCTCCAGGAATGAATGAATGAATGAACATGGAATGAGGGAAAAGCAAAGCTGCATTGGAGAGGGAGAAAAAGAAAATGTAGACAGCAAACTGAGGAAATCAACCAAGGGTAATGGAACTGGGGAACAAAAGTAAAGAGAGAAGCCCAGATTAGACATTACCCCCCCAAAAAACACCTTAAATTTATCAAGCAAACTACTCCATTCAACTGACAGACTAATCTTCAAAGTATTCCTTTTTTCAGCAGCCATGATTGCATTAATTTGTACTTTTGCTTATTCACTGAGTTTTAATATCTTTTTCATTTGTGTAAGACAATCCACTCAATCCAAAATTTGGGCAGAAAACTTCATTTTTCAACAGGTGAATACAGGACGTATTTTGCAAACTTTAAAATTAAATCTACATTTAAGTCACTTCTTTGAAAAAAAAGTGCAGCTTGAAACTTTTCAAACCACAAAATAAATGATATATGTTGGTTAAATTTGTGTGCTTTTGGTACCTATACATAGTTGCATGTCGATCATACATTGGCTTAATCATACATGAAATATATCTGTCTCTGATCCACTTGTGCACGTCCTTCACTTTAAATCACATAGAAAGATGCATCAGGCAAGATGTTAGTGGTGCAGTTTCAGACTGCATGATGTTTATATGTCCACCAGCTTACAGTGACTGTAATACCATAGTTATATTTTAAATTTAGTAAGCAACTATTCATAATCATTAATCCTTGTCATCTTCTACTGACATTGGCATACAATCAGAATTCTTCCTCTGGCTCTATCAGTGTCCATAGGAACTTGCTACTTGCATCATGCCACAACTTTCTCTCCTTTTGAGCATGAGTATAACAATACCACACATAGAAAAGGGACAGCCTTGTATTATAACATTACAGTGCTCTTGAAATCAGTCTGATCTTAGCCACCATGGGCATTGCTGTGTTGCCTCCAACCCAGGATAACTTCCCTGGCTTATAGAAACCACCCCCTCAAAAAAAAAAAAAAANGCTTATAGAAACCACCCCCTCAAAAAAAAAAAAAAAGAGAAAGAAAGAAAATAAAACACCAAGAAAAAAAATTATATTTTAAAAAAAAGTATGGAAATGAGATTAAGTAAAGGTTTTTTCCTTTACTGAGAATTGTACAGATTTCACTGTAAATTCTGGAGGTCAGAATATTTTTTTTGTCCCTCGTAACATTACAAATATTTGTGCTGCATAGCTACCATTTTATCTTTTCCTGAGTTATTTCTTATTAAATATTCCTACCCAGAACATAAGCACTGGTTTTTGCTTCTCTTTTTTTTTTGAAACTTCTGTTTCATGTAACAACTGCCTCAGTGTTTCCTGAATATGTGTGATCTATGCTCTTATAAAGACTTTGAAGAGAAAGAGTTCCTGCCACTACTTTGAAATTTTGGTGTTTTACTTTGCAGTTCCTAGGTTTTGTTTGAATTATATGCTTTCATTACAATTAATTGGTTCCTATGTGTATACTGGCTGAATATATCACTGCGTAGCAACATATATATAGATACATACATACCCCACCTGCATAAAGGAAGAGGAAAAAGATATTTAAAAAATGCTACCCTCATACTTCTGCAGGTTTTGATTCAAATTGAAACAGGGATCATTAGTGATTTCTTTGCAATTAAGGTTGTAATTTTAATTAGTCATGACATCTGAGTTGTTCATTGGTATACCCAGGGTGGAAATAGAAATAAAAAGATATGACATTCCCAAGCCAACTTTGTTTAGCAAGATTGAAATAGTAGATATCGATTTATAAAAATTATTCAAGATTATCTTGAAGAAAAGTGAGAAAAAAATCTGCCTCTAATTTATATTGTTTATATTTTATTAAAATGAATATGTGAAAAACAATTACATTGAATGTCTCTCTGTCCCTCAAGATGAACATTATTACCTGTTGACATATTACTAGATTCTGTATCTTCTGAGAGAGAATCGGTTGTGTTCTTACCACAATAGGAATGTCATTTGTGGTGTTCTTATTGCAAGTGGTTTGCCGGAGAATGAAGATATTCAATCATAATAACCTCATTTTCTCTGTTTTAAGCACCTTTGTAATATGGCTGGCATATCTACTTGAAATGCATTATGAACACTCCATCAGAGAGTAGATTGTATGTTTGTTTCATTATGATACAATGTTGTCTTAATCACAATGCATCACTTGGGCAGTAGCCATCACCAGGCATCATAAATCACTTGGAGAGTTACAGAAATGAAGGATGTAAAACCTGTAAGTTCATAAAATTCCTAAAAGAACACCACAGATTCATATAAAACCTAAGATAAGTACAATATCAAATTAAAGCTTAAAAGCTTCGTACTCTAACATATTTCCTTCATATTTCCTCAATTTTACTGAAAACATACGGGTTCACACATTGTGCTGAAACCTAGTATTATTGGTTTGATTTTAGCAATTTGTGTAAATACTGCCACTGTAGTGTTAAACAGTAACATAGTTTTCTATATTAAAACGAAGCAAATGTTCATCACATTAGCCTAAACAAAGTATGGCTCAGCAGAGGGATGAAAATTATACTAAATGCAGTCCCTCTATACCTGATTTCCAATTTCTTTGGCCCTTGAAGTGTAATATTGCACAATCATTAAACAGTCATACAGTTTAAGTATTAGTCCAGGGTACAGAATCTCACATAAATACAATTTATTGTATTATATGCATACATTTTATATACTGTATATTGTATATTGTAAATACAATTTCTCACTAAAGAAGATGCAAAATACTTTACCTAGGATCTTTGATCATCTTTGACAATTCCTCCTTGGAGGTATTAGAGGATATGATCACTGAAACTATAGATCCTCTTTGGCTGGGAATGGGGGGCTATAGAGTGGAATTTGAGGATGGACATTGGGTAGAAGAAGAAAGTGCAGAAGACAGGAATACCAGAATACTACATAATGGCTTAACCATGAATATTGTTGACTAAACAGTTAGTTTGGTTCACTCTACATACTTTCTATCCATAATTTGCAAAATACAGCAGTTAAGGTATATGTTGCACAAAGTCAAAATCAAGCAAAGCACAATAAAGTAATATGTAAACCCACCCTTGGATTTTTCATGGGCCCAAGGCAGTAATACATGGAATACCTATGTTCCTTTTTAGTAATTCCATGAATGAAGAGAAGCTTTTCACATTTCTTTTTTTTTTCAGGACCATGTAAGAGTTTTTTGTTGTTGTTGTTTAAAAGTAAATTAGTGGAATATTGCTGTTACCTAACTGTGTGGGTGGAAATGAACATCTGTCTTAGATTAAATGAAGCTTGCAGTGTCAACTGGTTCTGCAGAATACAGAATTACTAAGGGGGAAATGATACTCCAGAGCAATGTATGCAAACTGGCTGAAAAAAATACCTGGAAGTCTTCAAAAATATACCAAGATTGCATTAAATCTGTCATTCAAGCTAGTAGTTCATTTTTGAAAAAGAGACTTTCATTTTGATTGTGATAAGGAGAAAACAAGAAAGTGCATACCTTTACATACAGATGATGACAAATCATGGATGTTTTCATTTCAGATTCTGTTTTTCCGCTTCACATAAACATATTCCTCTCTAAGCTAAAATAAAACCCCACTCCTTTGAAGAAAAGATTCATTAATATTTTTAATATGAAAAAATATTTTGTGAAGAACACTTGGGTGTTTTTTTTTAATTTTCTTAAACAGTTTTATATGACTATGCTCTTCATAACAGTGACTGTACGCAGAGCACAAATGTTGAAAAAGAACAATTTAAGGCCCTGTCACACTGCCCAACGGATGCAAAACATTTGTAAAAAGGACACAGCGGATGAGAAAAATGTTCCA
>BHFT01033407.1:0-32929 GCA_004320025.1 Laticauda laticaudata
ACGACAACACACACAAACACAAACCAGACACTCACATCCATTCTCAACCTCTTATTAACTTCAATATTAACCTTAAGTTTATGACCTTCAATATATACATAATACATAACTTCCACAAATTCGGCTTGGTACAGTTCTTTATAATACACACTCTATTCTTTTTAAAAAAGAGTTATAAATATATTAATTTATACAACCCTCATTCTCATTTAATTTAGTTCTGGTCATTAATAATCATTTAAATCTTAACATTTTTAACATTTCTTTTCAATTAAAATTCATACTTCCTTAAAGATACGTATAATCTCATAATTAATTTTTCCTTATTTCTTTCACATGTTTTGTAATCATTAAATAATTCATTTTGTTACATTTATTTATTGACAAGCATTCCACTGAATTACGATAGCTATTTTATTACAACATTTATCATATACATTGTTGATATTGTCTAAAATTATTTCTATTTCTAATTAACAATACTATCTTATGTACCTTGCGGAATCCCTTTTTCCATTAAGTTTTCAACCCATTATCTCGAAATAGGCGCTGCTTCTCTAGATTTTGCTTCTGTCCTTTTTAACTTCTTTTTCTTTCTTTTCCCTCTTGTTCTTCTTCCTCCCCTTTTTCCCCCTTGTCTCTCTACTTCTAATTCTCTCTTCTGCATTTTTCCTCTTCTGTTGCTTCTAATTTATACTTATTTTTCACTCTATTGGGGGGGGGGTTTGTTTTTTCCCAATCTTAAACTTATCCATTCTCTTTCCCCCCTTTCCTTTTTTTCCCCCATCTAAGATTACTTGTTCATTAAAGATGGCTTCTTCTTTGTCACAAATCTTGTTCTGCAGGCATTTCTTGTTGTTTCTCATAGTTCCAAATCTCGCATTTCTAAGAACTGAAATACGAAGCCAAAAGAACCTCTCCTTTCTTGTGCATCTTCTTTTGTACTTTTTTAAGTTCCATTTTCAGTTCTTCTAAAAGTGGAGCCATTAAAACAGTTTTAAACACCACTCAATGATTTTAGTCATTCAAATCAATAACCCAAAATCCAGAGATCACCTTAAGTATCCAAATAGCCCCAAGTTGTTTCTTCTTATTTATTTTTTCCACTTTCTCTTCCTGGGGTTTTTTTTGGCAATGTTGTCAGTTAAAATGTACTCTTTGAAAAGTCTTGTTGAGATTTTGTAAAAGTTCTTTTTAATTCCATGCAGTCTCTCCTCCCTTCCAGGTCCTGCCCTTTTATTCGTTTTTCTCTCCTTTCCTGTTTTCCAAAAGTTTTTGATTATCCAGAAATCTTTATTATCCTTTGACTTTTTATTTTCAGCAAATTAAATGGTCAAAGTGGAGTTTTTCCCAATTTCTTGCTTAAGTCTCTTTGCTGTCAGTATACGAAAACGAGCGGAAAAACTCCAAATCTTTTCCCTTTCTCTCTCCTTTGCATCTTAAAAATCTTCTTAGGGAACAATGTATTTTTCTTTTTTAATAGTTTTAATTCCAGGGTACCTTATTTGTTGCTTTTGCTGTTTGACCAGTCAAGCCAAAACTTTGTCTCTTCTTATCTTCCTCCTGCACATTCTTTTCCCGAGTTCTTCTTTGCGGTGGCCATTTCTGACCACCGCTACAACCGCCTTTGGGAAAGGGAGTAATGGCCAGCTGGGGAGGAGAGATGGCGGCTCTCCTCAACCCTGCAGGCAGTCTCCCCCTTCTTCACCACCTCTATGGGGTGGCTTAGCCCCGAAACCAGCTGGCTCAGGGCACTCCAGTGGTGAGCATGGATGGAAACCTCGCAGAGACGAGGTTTTGGTCTGTTGCCGAAGAAGCTCAAACCCAAAGAGATTTTATCTTGTGCTGCACCTGGAGTGCCTTATATATAAAGAGATGGATACTCTTGTAGTAACATGTTAAGGTCCATTTGTAGGATGGCATTTGTTCCACAGACAGTATGAATTTACTAATAGGCAGTATAAAGACACCCTTGAGCTTATCTTGACTTCTGGTAACTATATTTACACAACTATAATATAGAAATAGTTTGGCATCCCCCCTGGTATAGTTTTCAACTTTTCAACATCTAGTTTTACAGCCCCACTATTCTTCGTGATCTTCCTTCCAAAATTAACAAGCTCCTACTCTGCTTAGCTTCCAAGCCTACTGAAAGTAGATGAAGTCATGATTTCTTGTTCTTTTTTCTTGTTGACCTATTCTCATGCTTTCTTTGAAATTGACTGAATTACACATTATTTTCACTATTGTGAACTACCCTGAATGGAGAGTGCACACTTGTATTGCAGGATATAACATTGATAAGAAGAAATAAATAAATAGAAATGCTTACTGAAAAAAGGATATAGAACAAACATCCATACTTCCTTTTTGAAACTAACTATGGACTATCTAGGCCCCCTTCCTCCTGGAAGGAAGGAAGGAAGGATCTACATTATTTCATAAAACATTATAGGATGGAAATCACAATCAAGATGTATTCTAACATATAGATTGTTTTCAACATCCGACCACAATTGAGACTGGGATTGCTGTCATAAGTCAATGCAGTTGTTAATCATGATGTCACATGACTGTACCAACTAATGATGGCAATCCCAGCATTCTCATTGTGGCCATTAACCAAGAATCATGGATTATTAAGCGAGTACCCACCCTCATCGTTTCCAGCCTTGAGGTGGAAGGACTGTTAAGGTGAAGGACTGTTTCCAACTCCTCACCCATGTCCTTTCAGCCTCCCCGCCCCCTGCTTTGTGGGGCAGCAAACAGACCCAGAACCACACAACTCTGGGGATGCTTGTCACACCCCAGGAAGCTTCGGCCACCACAGCCTGCCACAGCCTGCATTTGTCCAGCCTCCTTCTCTCCCAATTCACTGCACTGAAACCATTTGCTTTTTGCACCCAGCCATTGTGCTCAATGCAGAATTGCCTGGCTCCTGTCCCTTATCATTTTTAGAACTACTTTCTTCGACAAACTTTTCCTACCCAAGTCCTTCTGAGCCTTTTAAAAAGTGTACTCTCTTTGTAACACTACACTGTTGTCAGGATACCTTTGGAAACATGGCACAGCTAAGGCTGCACACTTTCACAAAGGCTTTACAGAAGCTCAGGAACCCATGTGTAGAAGGGGGCTCCAAGTGTTATTGTGCTATGTGGAACCACTGGCTGAAGAGGTGGTGGCCTCTCTAGTAGTAAAGTTGTCCCTGTTTAAAGAGGAAATGTCTGAGATCATTAGTATATAATCCTTTTCAATGGGACAGATGGAAAAGAGGACTTTGGGGCAGCCAAAGTTATGCTTCTAGATTGCAGCAGTTGAATTCTTCCCTTCCATGTTTTATGGGCAGAAGGCCATTTCCTCTCAGGGAGACTGGGGATTGAGGAGAGATGATATGCAGAAATGGAATATAAGAAAAAGTCAATATAGATGGAACTTCAGAACTAGGAAAACCAACCTGATACCTTGATATCCAGCTCCTCCAGCTGCTGAGATTTCTTGTTAAGTTCATCTGACAACAAAGAACAGAAGAATTTATGAAGAGCAATGCTGTGTCAGATTAGAGGCCTACATAATTCAGAATGAACCAAGTGCCCATGTGAAGCTCATCAGCTACTTTTAAGACAAGTACCTGATCATGGACTTGTCTCTTCTGTTAAAAAAAAAAAAAGCAGTTCTATTATGCAATCATGAAGAAAGGGGAAAAAAACCAAATCCCTATCCAGTTTTTCTTTAATTTACACATGTCAACTATGTTCTGATTATGCATCTGTTCTTCAGAATGATACTATCAAAATATGTTTCAGCCCACCCATCCCCATCCCCAAATAAACACATTGGTCAGAGAACAAAAGAACAGTCAAATGCCTGAACAGGAACTCTTTAGCATATTCCATCTGCAAACTCAAAATCTGAAATGCATAGAATGCGTGCTCACCTGGTGTGCTAAACTATACAAGTAATGTGCTGTTAAAAGCAAATCGCTTTTAGATTTTGAGATAGATTTTTGGGGGCAAAGAGACAGCAAGGGAGAGTCAGAGAGAGCAAATCCCTTCCTTTATTGGAGTAACATATGGGTTGGTCACTGACATCGCTACAGTTTTAAAGAAATTAAATCTTTCTATAATATAGAAGGAAACAATGGGGGAGATCAGTATGGTCAAGGACACCATAGGAATCTTCTTCTAAATTGCATTACATTAAAAGCATTGTGTTTGTTTTACCTCCTGATTAACCTATCTGGAGCAGTAATAAGGGCAGTAAGCCTGCAGCTTCTCCGCAAAGCAGGCCTAGGTTTTAATTCCTACAAAGATCTGTAAGCTTAATTTAATTTAACTGATGGGAATTTAATTCCTAGAGAACTTAACTTCAGTGATGTGAGTTTACATGGAGCAGCTTTACTGGACTAAGACAAGCCAGAAATTATATTACAAGTCATAATTTTGGTTGATCGTATGGAAAGAAAAAACTTCATATATACATAAATTCAAACAAATGGCACTAACAACAATCATCAAATATGCTCCTCTTCTTTCTCCTACATAAATAATCAGTGGTTGCTTTGGGGTTTTTTTCACAATTATATTTATTTTTAAAGCCCTTTTAAAAATAACCAACATTTTAAAAGATTTAAGTTTTTTTTTCACCATGCCTTCTCCTCACATAACCTATTTCTTGATTAATATAAAAGTGTTCAGTAACTAGTTCATGAAGGAGTAACTAGTTCATGATGGAGAGAGGGAGAGGAAGAGGAAGAGATGAAGGGGGAGAGGGAAGGAGGGGGAGGGAGATGGAGCGAGGAAAGGAGAGAGGGAGGGGGAGGGAGGGAGGGAAAGAGAGAGAGATATATCATTCCTTAGATCTCTTTAGAGTAGTCATGAGGTTAGAGTGCCATTCAAGGACTGGATAGAAAGATGTGTATTTAGTTTCCTAGCAACCACCCACATCAAGATTTTGTTTGCTGCTTTCACCATTCCTTGCACGCCCTACAGAACTGACTGTTTATTTATTTAACACAAAACTTGTATTCTGTCCGTCTAGTATTAGGATCCTATATATAAATTAAAATGCCACAATCTCATGGTTAATAAACAATAAAACAATGCATAAAGAACAAATTAAAATGGAGATAGGCTCAGTACATGCAATCCAAAATCTACACGGAGAAAAGTCAAATTTTATCAGAATAAAAAACATCTTCACACTGTTTCTGAATATTGTAAAGCATGGTTTATTTTCCACCAGTGCTCCTGCTAATATTCATCTTTCAAACGCTGTGCTGTTATGAAAAATGGATAAGAATTGTTTCATCAGATACAAAGCATTTTGGCAACTACTTTTGCGTGAACTGACTGAGTGATCTATTGTTTCTTCTGCTTTGCATAATTTGCACTTCAAACTATTTGATGATTTTTCAGTTCTGGCCTTAGTTGTGCATTAGTTTGAAAACGTTGCTCTTGAGCAGCCAAAATCTAGCCTTCAGTTTCTTTTTTAAATGTTCCAGTTGTAAGCCATTACCAAGTTTTATTTGTATCCACTTTACATATTACCAGTTATTAATCAGTCACTGATATTTCCTTTATGCAATATTTTATTAAGCTGTTCAACTATAATTGGACAAAAGCTAGTCCTGCAATTGATTATTTCCAGGAGTTGTTCAGTTTTTAATCCTTTTCACCCAATTTTAACCATTTCTGCTGTTATTATTAGTTATTCCTTTTGTTTTTTGTGTTTTTTTTCCTAAATTCATCTTCAAATTCTTTTATCCATCCATAGATAAAAATTTTCCATCTTTCTAAAACTTGTTTCTTTTTTGTTTGGTTTTCCATTTTCATAATTTCTATTGCCATTTATACTTTGGTAGAATCACCTCTTAAAATAGTTGAATTGCTTAAATTGGATGCTTTCTACTTCATCATGTCCAATTCTCTCAGATATTGCTACTATTTGTTACTTTATTATTTTCAAAGCTTCTTCAATTTTGGGGGGAGCTAAGTCAATATATTTTTGTTAGGTTTCTCTTGATTTTTACATCCTACATTTCATGTTCTTTAAATTGCTTTCATCTGTTCTTACTTTTCTTTATCTTGGCTCCCAGTCTGATCTTCCACTTTGGGATTAAATATGACTTTGCTTTTGGTTTTCTAATTTTGCTACCTACTTCTTTTGTAACCACCTATGCTGTACTGTAGGCAAATCAATTGGACTTTTCAATAGATGTTATTTTAATCCTTATAAGCACCTTATTCATATCCTTCATTGTAGGTGTCAGGTCTTTTTTGGGTACTTTTTTCAATGATGTAGTCTTTGTCTTTCTGCTAGTAATTCTGCATATTGTTATCTGAGTTTCATCTATTCTACTATTCATTTTCACAATTTTTCTAAATCTCTTCCAGGCCTGCATCCCTGAATAGCTTATTTCTGATAATGAATCTCCTTTGATCTGCTAATAATTACATGGTAGCATTTGAGTCTGGATAAATTCTTTTTCACAGTTCAAAAATTTGCTTTAAGGTAGCCCTTCATAATAGCAGGCTATGATGGTGAGATTTTCAAACACAATATACTTTTGTCTTGTCTGTGGTTGTAATCTCTCTGGTAATCTTCCATGGCTAAACCCTGGTTGCACAGCCACAGCTGCTGAGTCCCATTGCCCATTGTTGACAAAGGCCCAGAATGCTAACATCTGACATAGTCCTTGTTGATCTGGGCAACAATTGATCCATTCTTTTTCTGATTTCTCACCATATCAAATGGGTTGATTGATACATTTAATGTGTATTCCATTAAGACCTGTCTGGCATGGATGATCCTCCTGGTAGACTACACTATCTCCAGCAGAACTCTCAAACTCATTCAAAGCATCATCATCCTCCATCACAAGGGGATATTTATGGAGGAGATTATTATTACATAATGTATCATATGATTATTATACAATATTTATAATTATTATACACCTATTATTACTATACACCTACTATAGTTGGTAGAACTATCCAGATATTTATATCCGGTTTGGCATTTTTAACCACCTATTGAGTCAAGGGGCCCTTGGTGCTTGCTGGTTTTCTTGCAGATATTTCATTACCCTAACTGGATAACATCATCAATGCTAGTAAGGAGTGCAGTTTGCTGTCAGTTTATATTCCAGTGGTTTGACCAGTCACTGTTGGTGAGGGCAGTCTTAAAGATTCTTTGGTTGGACTGTTTACTAATGGCTCTTTGACAGTTTCTTGATTGGGGTAATGCTTACTTGATTGTTGGTCTGAAGTTGACCTTTGAGTTAACCTATGCCGATCTTGGTGCTGATTACTGGTGGAGAGGTGCTGGAGTCTTTTTCCTCTTTTGGGCTCTTTTGTCTCTTTTGCATAGTCTATAGATGTTGTTAATATCTATGTAACTATTGATGGCTGATTTGTCAGAGTGCCAGGCTTCTAGAAATTCTCTGCCATTTTTGGATTCAGCCTGGTCTAGGATTGTCACATTTTCCCAATTGGAAACTATGGTGAAATCTGTTTATATGTTGTGAAATTAAAGAATTTTCATCATGCTTTTTGACTGCTAGTTAGTGTTCATGGATGCATTCTACCAATCTTCTGCCTGTTGAGTACTTTCCAAGGGCCTGGGGTAAGCAGTTCTTGATTGTTTGATTATGTTTCATCTGCTTCTTTGCACAAGATGGGCCAGAAATATTTTAAGGTTCTTCAGAAGATAAAACAAGAATCAATGGGTTTAAATTAGAAGGAAGTAGATTTTGTTTGGACATCAGGGACATTTTAGAATGTGAAGAAAGCTGTTCAGCAATGAGCAGAATGCTTCAGGAGGTGGTGAACTCTCTTCTGGAGCTGTAACAAAGGTCAGATGCCCAAGATCCAGTGAGGTACTAATACCACTCTATAAAGCCTTAGAAAGACCACACCAAGAGTACTGTATCCTGTTTTAGGTCACTACACTATAAAAAATACATTGAGACTCTAGAAAAACTGCAAAGAAGAGCAACCAGGATGATTAGGAAACTGACTAAAACATATGAAGAATGGCTGCAGGAACTGGACTTAGCTAGTCTAGTGAAGAGGAAACATGATAGCAGTCTTCCAATATTTGAGGGGCTGCCACAGAGAGGAAGGGGTCAAGCTATTTTCTAAAGCACCTGTAGGCCAGACAAGGAATAACGGATGGAAACTGAACAAGGAGAGATTTAACCTGGAAATAAGAAGAAACTTTCTGACCGTAGAACAATCAACCAATGGAACAGCTTGCCCTTGAAAGTTGTGGGAGCTTCATCACTTGAGATTTTCAAGGAGAGATTGGACTGCCATTTGTCTGAAATGGTGTAGGGTTTCCTGCTTGGGTAGTTGGGCTAGATGACCTACAGGATTCCTTCCAACTCTGTTAATCTAATCTACTCTAAACTGCCAGGAACATTGTAGTGTTGGATCCTATAGCCAGAATACACAACAGAACATTAAGGGGCCACTTGTAAACTTTCTAATGTGTGAAACCAGGAACCTGAAGATGTTTACCAGCATTTATCATCCTGGACACCAGACTCCATCAGAAGCCACCTAATCACAATCTCCCATGCTATATGCAGATGTATAAAATTATAAGAGCAAAAGCAACAGCACATAGACTTATATACTGCTTCACAGTGCTTTTACAGCCCTCTCTGAGTGGTTTGGAGAGTCAGCATATTGACCCCAAAAATCTGGGTCCTCATTTTATTGACCTTGGAAGCATGGAAGGCTGAGTCAATCTTGACTCAGTGGGAATTGAACTGCTGGCAGTCAGCAGAGTTAGCCTGCAATACTGCATTCTAAACACTGCTCCACCATGGTTCTTATAACATTTGCCTATTTCTGTGAATATTAATATATCCATCTGGGGGCAGACCAATGTCATTTTAATCCATATTTTTTATTAGTAATACGTTGTCTCCCTGCTGGAATGATATTTAAGCAGCAATTCCAATAGTCCTTCCTCAGTATTCACATATCTGCTATTCTCTCCCTCTTTCTATAGAAAATTTCTATCACCACATCACAGTTGGATTTTTTTTCTCTCTCTCTCTGATGAAAGCATTATAGAGTTAGTTTTACTGTGAAGTTTAATTACACTGAGAAGTTTTTTTTCTTATGTAAAGAAAGAATATTAAATAATGACAGTTGACATCTTCAGTGTTGTAATAATAAGAAGCCCAGAAATATAAATTACTGCCGCAATTACAGAAGCACAAATAATACCATTAATGCAATCAACTGTTAGTGTACGTATTTGACAACAACCTTTAATCTTCTTTCAAGTGAACCTATTTTACATTCTCTGCAGCAAAATGCAACTAATTAAGCAATTAATGATACTTTAGTTACCAGATAGGTAATTGCACCAAAATTTTAGAAATCAGAATTAAGATGTTATTTATTTTAAGTTTTTTCTTTTCCCCATTGCATCTTGTGTTACAGCTTAATTTGCACCTGTACTTCAGTGTGTTTTTTTAATGGCTATAACCCAGCCTTTGGATAGTCAAGTAAATGTGTTTTCAAATAGAAGTTGCTCTTAAAACTTTGCAAGAATGTTTTTTCAAATTTAAAAACTGTCTTAAGAACCACTCTAGATATTATTTTCCTTTTAGGGAGGCAGGGAAATAATTTGTCTTCTGGATGTGTTTAAAAGGAGGAAACATTTGCAAACTGATTTCCCCATTTGTAGACCAGATCAAATGATGATTTCCAAGTTATCTACCTCATCTGGGGACTTCATCTGAAATAACCCATGAGACTGGTATAAAAAGATTCCCTCGCCCTTCTCCAGCTCTGTGCTGCAATCAGCTGGATTTTGCAAATTACAACCAATATCAGAAAAGCACAGGGTTTGAGAAGGCTCTCCTAAATTCTTCACAAATTGTCAGATATTTGCAAACATGCAAATTGCAGAACAAAAGAACATAGAAGCTGCAGAGAAAGGGTTTACTGCTTAATTCAAAATGATGTGAAATGGGGCATTTTATTCATAGCCTCTTGTTCCACACTGACCTTTTAAGAAAATTGTATCACATTGCTGAGTGACTGAATAGCCTTTTTGTCTACAAAACACTATCTGCATTCTGTTGAATCCATTCCTTTAACCCAACCTGCTCCACTGCAAAGCAATCTACAGTATCCTATATGGATGGAGAATGAGAACCAGAGTGCCATAGGAGCTCAAGCATTGGACAAAGACTAGGAGAACTGCTTCTAAATTTTCCATGAACCATGGAAATTAATTTGGAGACTTTGGGCCAGTTTTCCCTCAGCCCCTTCCTCCCTCTTTTTCTGCCCAGTCTTACCTGCCTCCTAGGATTCTTCTTGTGGGAATAACATGGATATTCTCAGTTAAGTCAGGGCAAGATCATACAACATCATGGGATTTTTCTCATCACTTAATTTGTTGTTCAGGAATCCTGAACAAGGTGCAGGTACCCTAGAATTCCCATTTCACCAGTTTAGAAGAACTCATGCCAAAATGATTAGCAATAATGAACTACAGGTAGTCCTCAACCTACAACAGTTCACTTAGTGACCATTCAAAGTTAAAACAGCACTGAAAAAAGTGACTTACGACCATTTTTCATGTTTGCAACCTTTGCAACATCCCCATGATCATGAAAACAAAATTCAAATGCTTGGCAATTGACTCATACTTAGGATCGTTGCTGTGTCCCAAGGTCATGTGATCGCCTTTTGCGACCTTGTGACAAGCAAAATCAATGGGGAAGCCAAGTTCACTTAACAACCATGTTACTAACTTATCCACTTTGGTAATTCAGTTAATTGTGGCAAGAAAGGTCATAAAATGGAACAAAACGTACTTAACCACAGAAATGTTGGGGTCAACTGTGGCCGTAAGTCGAGGACTATTTGTGTAATAGTTTTTTTAAAACAAATATTTTTAACAAAAGTAAAAGGTAAACCTATGTAGAAACAAATATATGTTGGATTATACTTGTATTGCTGAATTAAATGAAATTGTATTATTTGTGAGTCAAGGGCTTTGTCCATTTCTGTTCAGCTTCGTTTTTTTCAATCCTTACACAGGTCACTGATTAATAAGATTTGAGGGGAGAAAAGTATAAGCTATGAAATAATATTCATTTGACTTGCTACTTTTTAAAAAGCTGCCTGAGTGCTGTGAAGAACTGATGCCTACCCCCCCAAAAAAATTCCAACTAATAATTTTTCATTCTAATAACTCTTAATGTAGCATTCCCAGGGTCTGGCAGACTTTGATAGAAATAAATGTCTTTGAAAGTTGTCTGCACTTTTGCAACTGATATGCAAATTGCCATGATCTTAGCTGCAATCCTAACTAGAATTAAGTCAAAGTTTCTCAGGGTTTCTTTTTTTGCTGGAAGCATTTTTGAATTATATTAATTCACCTCCTTTAAAAGGGGAACATTTCATTGTATCTTGTCTGAATATCTTTCTTTTCTCTTTTCCTTCTTTCTTTGTAAAAGCTACCATTTCTCTCCCATAGAGGTAAACAATGTCTCAGAATGAAACCAAACTTAAAATATTACAGGAGGGAGGAGGAGGAGAAGGAGGAGGAGAGTGATGCGAGGAGGAGGAGAATGATGCTAGAAGGAAAAGGAGGGGGATAACAGATAACAGATAATCAGAGTTGGAAGGGACCTTGTAGGTCATCTAATCCAACCCCCTGCCCAAGCAGGAGACCCTGCATCATTTCTGACAAATGGCAGTCCAATCTCTTCTTGAAAGTCTCAACTGATGGCGCTCCCACAACTTCCGAGAGCAAGCTGTTCCATTGGTTGTTTTCACTGTCAGAAAGTTTCTCCTTATTTCCAGGTTAAATCTCTCCTTGTTCAGTTTCCATCCATTATTCCTTGTCTCGCCTACAGGTGCTTCAGAAAATAGCTTGACCCCTTCCTTTCTGTGGCAGCCCCTCAAATATTGGAAGACTGCTATCATGTCTCCCCTGGTCTTTCTCTTCACTAGACTAGCCATGCCCAGTTCCTGTAACCGTTCTTCATATGTTTTAGTCTCCAGTCCCCTAATCATCCCAGTTGCTCTTCTCTGCACTTTTTCTAGAGTCTTAATATATTTTTTATAATGTGGGAGGAGGAGAATGATGCAAGGAGGAGGAGAGTGATGCGAGGAGGAAGAGGAGGAGGAAGAGGGAGAGTGATGAAAGGAGAAGGAGGAGGATGCGAGGAGGAGGAGAGTGATGATATTGTTGCCCCATATCTTTTGAAGGAAAAGAAAAGAAACCCAACAGTTGTTTGACCTCACCTCAGCCACCTATGAAGAAATTACTAAATAACTCTTTTGCACTGCATCTCCCTCCCAATGTGCAGTAGTCACCCATCAACACAGTGGAGAATTTCAAGAGAGCCTTTGCCATTTATTTTCTCACTTTCTATTTCTGTATTACTCCTATCACACCTGCACACACAAAATCAATACAGAAGTGATCACAATATGATGAAGCTTCGAGCATGTAAACTTCAGCATTTTGCTGAAGGCCTGGACAGATTTTGACTTTAGGCCTAAGAGCAGGTGCAGGTTGATTGATTTCTGAGTCAAGTCTATCTCAAGTTCCTTCTCACCCAGAAATATTCTGATGTAGCCATTTATCTTTCAAAGCAGTAGATAGGCCACAGCATGGAAAGACCCTATATCATCATGTTGCTTTCTACTCCAGTGGCTAATGGGGAATATATAAAACTCTGGTGAGTGAAATCTAATTAATATTTGTTTGTTTTTTTCAGCCAATGCTGTTCAGGTAAAATATACTTATTTGTGGGGTTGTTGGAAGAAATATTGATCTGGTTCAGTTCCAAGTTGGGAGAAAGGCACTGGAAACAAAATGGAGGCAGGAGATTGATTGGAAAGAAAGGTGTCCTTTATTGATGAAGCAGAACCATCAACCACATGTAATTCTGGGACAGCTGACAAACTGGAGTTTAGAGGGGGTGTTTTTTATATCTTCTGGATTCCGATGGGGTCATGTAGGAGTCATGGCTGGCTCTATAGGCAAAAGAGTAAATGCAAATCCTAGGTGTTTGTCTGAGTTAATTTTGTCAACCTTTGGCAAGATTGTGTTGCTTATTCTTTTGCTTATCTGAAGTTTCTGCCTAACCAAGACTTTATGAATGGATTACCAAATCTGCATTTCTAGAAGCTGTCTTCCTCAGTTTCTGCTTGGGGCAGGAAAACTGGGACTGGTTTCTACCTCCCTTAAGGTTTTTTTTCCCATTTCTCCTTTAAGAAAACATTCTATCCTACCTTTTTAATATTTCCCAAAATATTTCATTCTTTGGGGGATAGAGGGTTCCCACAATTACCCCTTTTTTGCCCTCAAAATATGTGTGGTTTTTTTCCCCCAAACCAAATAGACTTCTTTCATTAGATAAAGCATATTATCTATATGATTTATGTTTTTTATGATGAGGCAAGGTAGTTTATAGAATGAAGAGAACAATGCTGCAACTTTAGACAAAGAGAAAAAATATAATTGTATTTATAACTGTTGTAATGAAGAGGAAAAGCTGCTTCTTCTTTATATCTTTCTTTTTGCTTTTTCTTTACTTTTTTTCCTTTCTTGCACTTTTAACTTTTTCTTTGATTTCCTTTTTATGCCTTACTTTATGTTAATTTCCATTTTTTTTTATTTTTTTAACACTTTTGATAACATTATTCCCTCATACCTCCCGGAAAGTCTGGGCATTTTTTGGAAATAAGGTGCCTGTATGGTGGTAGTAAAAAGTAATATCATCCCTCTGGTGATCTTGTTTTATTTATGTGTATTGTTTTAATTGGTTTTGTAGAACACTTTAATTGCTGATTTTATTGCCACCCAGAGTCTCTTTGTGTGACACATGTGTGTGTGACTATAAATTTGACAAATAAATACAAATAATCCTTGACTTACAACCAGAATTGAACTCAAAATTTCGCTTGCGAAGCAAGATAGTTGTTAAGTGAGTTACGCCCCATTTTACAACCTTTCTGCCACAGTTCTTAAGCAAATCAATGCAGCTGTTTAGAGAATCATGTGGTTGTTAAGTGAATCTGGCTTCTCCCATTAACTTTGTTGATTGGAAGCCAGATAGGAAGGTACTGTGATCATATGACCCTGGAACAGTGCAACTATCATAAATACATGCCAGTTGCCAAGCACCTGAATTTTGATCATGTGACAATGGGGATGCTGAAACAGTCTTGAAACTGTTCATAACTCATTTTTTTCAGTACCGTTGTAATTTTGAAGAATCTCTAAATGAATGGTTGTAAGTCGAAGACTATCTGTAATAGAAAAAACAACTCACCAACCTGCCTTCCATCGAGGACTTTTATACTGCACAAGTCAAAAAGAGGGCTGTGAAAATATTTACAGATTCCTCACATCCTGGACATAAACCATTTCAACTCCTTCTCTCAAAACGATGCTATAGAGCACTGCGCACCAGAACAACTAGACACAAGGACATTTTTTCCCAAATGCCATCACTCTGCTGAACAAATAATTCCCTCAACACTGTTCAACTATTTACAAAGTCTACACTGCTATTACTGTTAATCTTCTTATCACTCCTTATCACCCATCCCCTCCCACTTGTGACTGTATGACTGTAACTTTGTCATCCTTACAATTTATATTGACTGTTCCCTAGTATGATTTGATTGCTTATTGTACCCTATGACAATCATTAAGTGTTGTACCTTATAATTCTTGACTCTTGACCAATGTATCTTTTCTTTTATGTATACTGAGAGTATTTACAGCAAGACAAATTCCTTGTGTGTCCAACCACACTTGGCCAATAAAGAATTCTATTCTCTATTATATTTTAATAAAAATAAATGAGTGATATTAATATGAATAAGAAATATCACAATGCAATCTTTCCTCAGGATAAGAGCCTGCCTAGAATAGTCATTTTGAAGCAAGTGTGGCATTTCTCACTTCTTGGACAAAGTCCTTTGACCCCCATTCCACAATATTTTATAGTGGAGGTATGTAGAATAAAATCTTCATTTTTCATTTCATTATTCTATTTACCTCGATTTTAAGGAAGTTTACCAAGAAGTAGTCCTTAACTTATGGCCAAAATTGAGCCCAAAATTTCTGTTGTTACGTGAAACATTTGTTAAATGAGCTTTGCCCAATTATACGACCTTTCTTGCCACAGTTGTTAAGTGAAACATTGCAGTTGATAAGTTAGTAACCCAGTTGTTAAGTGAATCTGGCTTCCCCATTGACTTTGCTTGTCAGAAGGTCGCAAAAGATGATCACAAGACCTTGAGACACAACAATGGTCATAAGCATGAACCAGTTGCCAAGCATCTGAATTTTGATCACATTACCATGGGGATGCTGTAACTTTGAAAAACAGTCATCAGTCATATTCTTCAGAGCTCTTGTAACTTTGAATGGTCACTAAATGAATTTTTGTAAGTTGAGGACTACCTGTATCAGTGTCTCTGCTGAGCTCTTTGAGCTCCAGGCCAAACCTTTGGTCCTCTCAGTGGCCTCAAAGTGTTTCAGATTTGGAGATGTTTTGCTGGTGCTTTGATTATTCAAAGTTTTATCATCTACCATCAAAACAAGAACCAGAGAAAGCCATTGGGGGGGCGGGGGGGAATCACCTGAACAAGCTTGTAAGTATAGTTTGTTTCATATTTACATATATGAAAAGCAAAAATCTATATAAATATCATTTTGCATCATAGTCAAAAGGGAAATTAAAAAAAAAAACCTCTCTGAATTTCTTTTTAGCAGATGCTCTTTTCATAAGGGCTAAACTGAATTGTGGCCAAGTATTATATGGAATTGTTTGGACTGAACTTCCAAAGAATATAACCCTATTTGGCCGTTACCAAACATCGCTAGATAAATTTAAGAATCCCACAGTTTAGCACAACTTCATATTAGATTTGTGTTTCAAGACTGAGTCAGAAAGAAATTAATCTCCCATTTCTCACAAAGTAATTTCAGCCACTATACCAATAGAAGTACATGTTTTTTAAACAACATATTTGAATTGTGTTTCTGCATTTGGGGGCTCGGTTTGATGGTGACACCTCTGTTACAAATTACATGAAATCTCACGAAAGCTGGAGGGAATTATAAATATTGCTGTTATTTTTCCCCTTTCCCTTCTTCTTCTCCTTCATAAAAAGCTATAAAGTTACCAAATAATGTAACAGATAACTGATAGCTAATGGGCACTATTAAAGAATAAGTGATGGTTCACAAGGGGACAATGAACAAATCCAATTAACCGCAGTGACTTGCAAAACTGATGAGGCATTGCATTTTTTTCGAAAAAGAAAATGAATTTTGACATTGCAAATGATCTTCGTAAAGATCATGATAAAATGTGTACTCTATTGGATGGGAATAAATATTACCTTCATTCCGTTTGCTGCAAACCAGCTGATCGAATAAATAGAAAGCTCCGACAGTTCTGTTTTTTTTAATCATATAACAATACAGCAATCTCTGGGATCTCGAACAATACTGAAGATTTAGCATCCTCTAAACAGGATCCTGGTCAGAATCAATGAAAATATTTAAAATAAAAGCCACCTTTTTAACATTCAATGGAGTTACCGGCTACAAGCAAGAGTTTTTTTCAGAACAAGTTATGCCTGTCACAGGTTTCTTGTTAATGGGAGCAGCGGCAGGGTATTCTCTGTAGCAATTATATTTAACTTATATAGAGACATCTAGTGAGTGCTTTTGGAAACAATTCTTCTAACTCTAGCTTTAAATAAGGAGAAAGTCAAGTTGTTTGTGGCTTTCAAACCTGGGAGCTGGAGTGCCTTGCTGACCAGAAATCATTCTGATTGCCAGTGTCCATGTGTAATCTTTCTAGAACAAAACCTTCTTTGCAGTATTTTACTTAACAGGATTTTAATTGCTTCATACTTTTACAAATGCACAGGTTCTGGGGGTGTTTGGATGAAATAGCAGACCAACTGATTATTATTATTATTTTTTTTGTGGTGCAAAGAGGAATTAAATGAAGAGTTTATTTTCTTTAAATGGAAATACCTTTTTTTTTTTTTGTCAAGAGATTCCATTTTTATATATGTAGGCAGGTGAAGTGAAGTGAATTCTGTAAAGCAGGATCAAGCTGGATTAGCATCACCAACCTGCTGTAGCTCACAAATCATTCAGTGTGTAGTTTGGGATTCAGTCAATGCAGAGAAAGTAAGTGTTCATTCGCAGAAGGAGAGGCAGGCTCAATATAGGATAGCCCTGCAAAGTAGTTGTTACCCCTGATGTGTGTGTGTGTGAGAGAGAGAGAGACACAAAGAGAGAGAAAGAGAGACAAAGAACAAGAGAGAGAGAGAATATATAATGTCTGATGTTGATTGTAGCACCAAGACAATTTATTAAAGATTTCAGCTTCTGGGGTATTTATATTAAAGAAGAAAGCACATTCTCCTTTTTCTTGTATTTATTTCTTATTTATTTATTTTTCACTTCTTTAAACCATCCATCTCTTTCAGAGAGGTACTCTGAGCAATGTAAGAACAATGTTAAAATATAAGAACAATTAGGTAGAAAAGTTGAAAATTTCAGAAGGATAATTAAACACGATTAAAAGTAGTTAAAAGGTGAAGGAGCGCTTTCGGGGTATTAACCAGCCCCATGGCTGCATGCCCCTCTTGGCTCCCCATGGAAGGCAGTAGAGCCATTTTTGACCCCTTTCTGGAGGGGCAGAAGAATGGGGGCCCGACTCACCTTCAGAGGAGGGCAAGGGTAACAATACAGAAAGCTTTCCTGCTGGACCCCACCAGTCAAAATTCTTGAACTGATGGTGTTTGCAACATGTCTTCCATGCCTGATTGGTCTGATGTAATGGGATGAAGACAGTTCCATAGGTAGCCTGGCCCCATGCCATACATTTTGCTTAACTTCTGGTCCCATGCATGTCATACATTTTTCTTAACTTTTCTCCTCTCATATAATAGACTCTGGAGCCATGACTGTTTTGGTTGTTCAGAATTTAGCATCTTGTCATTTATTGTAAACAGTAATGTGTGAAACTGCCCAATGTTTGGTATACTACCTATAAAGCAATAGTGAAGAGTTGCCTGCCCAGCTATACCACTATGTCATCTTATCATAAACCCCAAATCCTAAAGTCAATGTGGTGATTTGGGGTATATATTTTAATACACTGTGAACTTGCCTTGTACCCATGAAGCTATGTCTCTTGCACCTAACTTGGAAGATCAGTATTTGGATGGAAAGGAAAGCCTCACCCACTAAAATAGAACACAGAAGAGGAGTTTGGGGGGGCATTTAAGGATATCAATTCCAAACCTCTTTTCAATGAAGAAATACAAATTAACTCCCCCTTGTCAACAAATGGATTTACATTTCTACTTGATCCCTTCAGTCAAGTAATTCTCCTTCCTTATGAGTAATTGTTGAACTGCACTTACTGTTATAGGTTTTTTTCTAGCATTCGAATGGAACATGTCTTTCTGTAACTTTAATATTTTTGAATAGGTTAGGATTTTTTTTGCTGCTCATACATACTGACCTGCCCATTATATTTTTCCTTTTCAGGGTAAGCACTGTTATGCTCAGCATAAAAAAGGAATAAGGCATAAAACATTATGTAAGAAAATGTAGCTGTATCTAGTTTATATCATACTTTTCACTTTTATCACACTATTCCTTTCTGTGCTTGCAAACCCTCCTTGCTTTTCACATGCACTGTTTCATACATTTTTTTCTTTCAGCTTCTCACCTCTCTCTTTTGTGGACTTCAGTAACTCCATACAACTGTGAGTTCCTCTGATTCCCCTTCTCTTTTATAGCTGTCTGGTAAAGTGATCCTCATGCATTCGTACGACTCAATATCTTTCTTTCATATTGGTAACATACTTTTGTTGTCAAGCCACATTTATTTATCACTCATTAGTTCTTGACTGGATTTCTTATTGTATTATCCTTCAGAATTCATTCGTCTCACTTCGCGTTTCTCTTCATATAACTCTCACTTCCATATAACAAAGAGTGTACAAAGCACATTCTTCCACACAGCCAGGTTTATTTCTTTTGACAAATGTTCATTTCTTGTAGCAGAGCATTTTCTACACAAATCCTTTCTACTAAAACCAGAAAGATTTAGCATTTATCCATGGCTTTCTGTATCTTTAATTAATTGTCTGTTGTGATACATTATTTTCTTCTACCTGCACTAGTTTTTCACCATTTGTGTACAAGTTACAGTTCTTCATTCCATTGTCCATGTCAAATACAACTGCCTTTCATATATTCATTTTCAGATTCATAGTCTTCACTGAAACATGCTCTCAAACATTATTTGGATTCTTTACCAGCAATGTAGCATCGTCTGCACACAGAATTTCACATATATTTGATTCTCCAACTAATAGAACTCTAATACCAACATAAGCATTTCTTACATCTTGATGCAAAAATATGTTTAAAAATCAAGGGGAAATCATCCAACCTTGTCTTAATCCCTATTTAATGTTAGATGATTTCCTAGGCATTCCATTAATTTCCACACATAGTTTTATTTGCTTAAATCACATCACCACTCAACCTTCGACACTATATTTCTGCAAAATATTCTTTACTTTTAGCCTAATTTATCATATGCTTTCTCTAAATCAACAAATATGCAATAAACTTTTTTGCAATTTTCTTAGGGACTGCTGAAGTATAAAAATCTGGTTGCAAACTGCCTGCCTCTATCTTCATAACACTTCCCCAATGTTTTCCATTGTCTTTTCTTGTACCCTTTCATTAAGAATTATGCCAACCAACTTCCTAAGCCCAGTTAAATTGTTCCATAATTCCTTCATTTAGGGAATTATATCTATAATTATCTATAATTCCTTCATTTTTTCCATCCTTCCTTTCATATAGAGGCACAACAATGGCATTCTTGCAAACATCACATACAGTTGCGCAGCATTTTATGGCTTCTTTTTCATTAAAGAAAAAAATAGGACACATTTATATTGTAGATTCATTTCAGTCTTGGTCTTCCTTCAATAAAAGCTAAAAAAATTAATGCAGGAAATTCAGCAACAGTCAGGAATTATTAGTATCTAGAGAAGCTGGGAACCCTTGTTCATAAGAAAACAAAGATGTGTAAGCCAGCCCTGAACAAAGAAGCAAGATAAAATCTCCACAGCCTATGTTTTGGGTGAAATTTAATGATAGGGAATAAAATAAGAGGAAGCTGAATAATCCACTAGCACTATTATGAACTCAACTCAAACAGGGGAGGAAAATGCCCTATCTTCAGGCCAATGAAAAATTTCTCAAACACCAGTTGCAAAGTTATTAGTATCTTGCTTAGAAATCCTGGGGGAGGCCTCCAAGAAAGTAGTCTTCCTTCCTGTTCCTGAAAAGTAATATTTATTTACTCAATCCCATTCAGCTGATATGTCATATTGAACTTCTGTGTTTCCTATACCTATAAACCCAATACCTGTATACCTGTAAACCCAACAGATTGACTATATCTGGACTTCAAAAATTAAGATGACTAGAAGATTGCAGCAAAGGGATACAGAAAACTCAGACACTTTGCTATCATCTACTGGCCCAGATCTGGACTTATTCTATGAAGACCGGCAGTTCCATGGAACTATTTTATCTCTTAGTTGACATTTTTGTCCCTTATGTATCTCAACTGCAGCTCATATTAGTTTCTCCTGGGGCCCTTTAGAGATTCATATTTTCCTTTCCTAGCAACTTGGTTTTGTGCTGCTTATAGCAAGATGAGTTGGATTAAGGGAGATTCTGAGGAACCAAATCTGGTTTGTGCTACAATATTTTCAAAACTAAAAATATTGTACAAAGCCTTCTCTTTCAATATCTACAAAGCCTTCTCTTTCAATACCTGTCTCCAAATATATTCCCCAGATGTTTTTTTTTTTTTCAAGATTAAATTTGAAGGGCAAGTTAAAAATACAACCATTTGCATAGCTCAAGAACTTTATAAACTACATGGACGTGGAATAATTGTCACCTTGTTTAGTGGTGACAATTAGTAATTCAGACATTGTCTCCAAGATTGCTTCCTACATATGCCAGTTATTCTTTCATATGCTTTATTTATTAATTATGTAAATGTGTTTCCGAGATACATATTAAGTAACAAATTGGCTTTACATGACCTTGAAAGGATCTTAAATTGCATTTTCAAGAAGGAGAATTTATTTCTTATTTCCAAAGTCATCAGGATAAATCTTCTCACAGCAAGAGTCTGTAAGTTAATTTTCACTTATACAGTCTGGATGTTTTCAGACTTACTGTATTGCTGTGCATGAAATACAAAGATGACTCTGGAGCAAGATGTATGTATATTTCATCCCTCTGGAAAAGCCATTATCTATTCTTTTGAATGACTTCCAGTGGGTTGACATGATTTTTGGATGCCTACAGATGGGAAAGAAAGATATGATTGATCTACCTGATTAATTATCTGTAGCATGATCTACCTTGTCACCTAACTAGAGCTCCTGTTATAATTGCTTCTTTTTTTGGGGGGGGTGTCAAAAATCATTTGCAACAATAGGGGCTTCAGCTAAGGGATCAAATTAGGAAGAAGAGAACTCAGATGCCAAACCCATTTACCCAAACCAGGAAATTATTTCATTTTTTCAGCAACTGCAGCAGAAGGCTAGTGTGGTCTGGGAAGCAACTTCTTCACTCACTTTTCCTTGCCACTGTGCAAGCATTTGAAGATGTCTTCTGTAGATAGGCTGCAAAAAGGTAGCCATCCTTAAATGGCAGCAAAGGTAACAAAAATGAAGCCATCTATTCTCTGTGGGGATTTTCAGTCAACCAGGGCATGGTTGTCCCCTTTGTTTAAGGAAAAAACAGTGTCCAATTGCCTTTTTGAAAAAGCACCTTTGGGAAGCTATTTTATAAATGTCTGGGTTTTGGTAGCCCATATATAATGACCTTCTCATGTAAAATCTCTCAACACCAGTGAGAAATTAATCAGAACTTGATGTGATGTAATAATTACAATACTTACAATATTTAAAATACTTTGTTTAGTGACCATTCAAAGTTACATCACTGAAAAAATAATTTATGACCGTTTTCCACACTTATGACCATTTCATCATCCATGTGGTCACATGATCAAAATTCAGATTCTTGGCAACTGATTTATATTTAGGATGATTGCTGTGTCCTGGGGTCATGTGATTACAGGTTTGTGACCTTCTGAGAAGCTAAGTCAATGGGGAAGCCAGATTCACTTAACAAATGTGTTTAAATGAGCTTAACAATTTCAGTGATTCACTTAACAACCATGACAAGAGAGGTTGCAAAATAGGGCAAAATTCACTTATCAACTGTCTTGCTTAGCAATGGAAATTTTAGGCTCAATTGTGATAATAAGTCGAGGGTTACTGTAATTATGACTAAGAGTTTCTAGCAGTATTCTTAAATTATCATCTCTGATGACTCCAAAGTTGTAGTTATTAGAGGCTGAGTGCAGTATCTGATTTTTTTATCCTGTAATTAGACCATGTATAGTATGAACATGCAAAAAAAAAATATCACAGTACCAGAACTCACTTCATATTGCACACCTCCTTGGTAAGACCACACTTGGAATACTGCATCCAGCTTTGGTCTTGATGATACAAAAAGATGTTCAGGCTCTAGAAAGAGTGCAGAGAACAGCAACAAAGATTATTAGGGGACTGGACGCTAAAACATATGAAGAACGGTTGCAGGAATTGGGTATGTCCAATCTAACAAAAAAAAGGACTAGGGGTGACATGATAGCAGTGTTCCAATATCTCAGGGGCTACTACAAAGAAGAGGGAGTCAAGCTATTCTCCAAAGCACCTGAGGGCAGGACAAAAAGCAATGGGTGGAAACTAATCAAGGAAAAAAGCAGCTTAGAACTAAAGAGAAATTTCCTGACAGAGAGAACAATTAATCAGTGGATTAATTTTTTTGTATGTCTGTTTCTGTATTTGAAAACCTTTCATAATATTAGATGGCAAAAAGCCCCTCTTTGGAAGGAGAAGACAGTTTTGTTAATTAGAAAGAAAAAGCAATCATATATAAAGTTTGCAACATGACAGTGAAAACAACAAATATGAAAAGTTTTATTAAATAAATATAAACAAATAATTTCAATGAACAATTAAAAATATAACAGACAATGATTATAATATAGATTTCCAAATGGAGGGAAATTAGCAGTCCTGGAAATGTGTATTATAACAGAGTAATTCCCAAAATTCCATTTTCTATGGAAAGAATCCTAAAGAAGAAAGAACTCGAATGAAAATAATAAAACCAGCTCAATGAAAACTGTAAAACAGGGCCTAGCTGAGATCTTTTATTTACTGACATCACCAGTATATTCTGTGTTCGATAGGTGTCTGGTTGTTCATTTTATATTATGAGAATTTTAAGATAAGGTTTAAGATGTGGGATTTTTTTTCCACTGGAATTCATCCTAAAATAGTTTAATTGCAAATTGCTTGATTCATTATAGCATGCACATGTACACACATAAACACACAGGTTTTTTTTTCTTCTTTATTTTAGGTCAGAAAATGTAGAAATCAAATAATAATGCTCTAAGTCAATAAGGGCTAAGTTATAAAGTAAGGTATGTGCTGATGTAAACAAGCTTTGAAATATTGGAGGCAAGAGGAGACAACAACAGAATTGGTAAAGAGATGGAGGAAGTACCATTCATGACAGATCTGAAACAAATTCTAAAGGTTGCTGGATTGTTTTAGCGAAGGTTTAAAAAAAGGGGGATTTTTTTCCCCTTTTATTTTTCTCTTCTTTTTCTATTATTAATATTCCTCCACAAAACTCATAATTTTAATTAAATTTTGGTTTACATATCATCCTTACCCACGCACATATATACAAACGTACGTACCTACACTTTCCAACTAGAATATTTGGTAAATAATAATGGGTCTTATCCTGTTGATATATAGTTTCTGTCAGGCATGCATAAATGCACAATTGTACCTACTGTCCCTGTCCTATTGTCCCCAATTATTTGTAGCTATTTCCTATATTCATATTTATGTTTATTCTTATCTCTATTGTCTTGTAAGCAATTGACAAATCAAATCAAATACAAATAAAATAAAAGATCAGGCCCAGATTAGACTTAGTTCACTTATGGCTATTTGGGATTCCAGGCTGATTTCTCTTTTTATTCAGCCCCCAAGTTGTGCCACTCCCTACAGTATCTTCTAATCTAAAAGGTTTTCAAACTTTTTGAAGCTTTGGAAGCTAACTAATTTTTTTAAAAAAAATCTGGAATCCCTGATCAAGAAGCAAAATCTTAGTGGTAGAAAATTGGCTGCATTCAAGTGAACTTTTGAGATGGGGCAGGAATGGAGGTGGCTTAGGCTCTCGTGAAACTCCACCAAGTTCTCATGAAACTCCACCAAGTTCTCCAGGAACCCTTAGGTGCCTAAGCATTCCTGATCTAGAGTGCTTCTGATTTAGAGATTGTGGTTCTGAGTCAGCTGAACAAATGGTTGAATGTGGATGGATCTTTATCAGTTTCTGTGACTTTGAAGTTTGAACTGTTCTCGACTTATGCAATAAGGGCCTTGTGTTCTGAAAAGGTGTTGGGCAATTCCTATTGTGGCTAATGGCTTTCGTGCTGTGTTGCATCTTGGGGGAGGAACTGTTTCTAATCCTATCACTCTGCTTTTGTTAGCTGTCAAACTTTGATGAGAAGAGTCATGAAATATCCTGTCTTGAATGGATTGTTGCCTGCAGTATTTGCTTTGCTTATGAATAGAGCCATCTAATGGTAGATAATTGGCTTCCTCTTTCAATAAGCTCTTTATTTCCCTTAGTGCTGACATCAGTTATGGGCTATTAAGAAAGACTGTGGGCTGCTTTCTGCCTCTAAAAACATGTTTCTCCATTTCTCCTTTTAGGGAAATATAATATTCTGCTTTTTTTAGTACTTCCCAAAATATGTCATTCTTGGGGGGGAGGCTTCCTACACCTGTCTTATTTATGTTCTGAAAAAAATGTTTTATTGGTTGCTGCATTGCTAAATTGAATTCAATGTATTAAACATGTGTAACTCCAAGCAAACCTACATGAAAAAACACTCCGTTTTTCAGATGAATCTCTTAGCAGATGCATCTGTTGTTTTTCCTGACTAATATCACAGTCATGTGTCCCTTCTGTGACAAATATTTAAAAATCAATGCCTTCCCTTGAATGGGTTTTTGCATAAGCAGCTTTGTAAATAGATATTTCTTCTACCTTTCATTTAGCCTGGCTTCACCATAGCCATGGGGGTGGGTAGTTTCATATGAATGCTTGTGAAGCAATCATGCTCAAGGCAAGAAAGCAAGGCTCATAATTATTTTATTTTTGTCTGAGAGGAAGAACATTGTATTGGAAATATGCTGATCACAAATCCAGAGGAAGTGACCAAGGATACAATATGCAGATTTCTCTCTTCTGACAATCAACTCAAACCATAAAATATTCACTAAGAGTACCATTTTCAAGAAAATGCAAATTTCTTACACCTCCTCTCACCCCCCCCCCCTTTTAAAAAATATATTCCCAAACTACATTGTTAATTTGCTGCTCGGAGTGCAGTATAGATTTTAGGTTGCTATGGTGATAATTTTAACCCACATCGATGTGACATTAGAAATGCAGCAAAGACCGCAGCTGATATAAGTGCTATAATAATTATCCTTTTGACCTTTGCTTTTTATTTTTTTTTATCAGGAAGGACTGTTTTGTTTTACCAATAATCAAAATTTGGCTTGAGATATTAGTGGCTGTGTGGTATCAAAACAAAGATGCTTAGAAGATATCTACAGCAGCAGAGATTAACTGTTCAAAATATTATGTGGTACCAACAATTATCATGGGAAGTATTGCCTCAGAAATCAATAAATAATTCCTTACAAGCTCCATGTCGAGATCACATTTCTCATCACATGAGAACAGGAGGTGAAGCCCTTCAGTTAGTACAAAATATTCAAAATCATGTTGATCTGATCCAGACAGAGTAGTACCTTGCAAACATTTCTTGCAAAACAACAGTTGAGTTGCCTGCACCTCTTGGGAATTAGAATAATGGCTTTTAGCTCTCAATCCTCAATCTTCCCCTTTGGTGCATTGGGTGTAAAGCATGATTCCAGCTGTCCCTGCTGTTGCCACATGGTGTTCTTTACTTCTCAGTATGGATTAAAATGAGATTGGAAACCCTGTCAGAAGATTTATTTTGCTTTATTAGATTTTTTTTTATCCCACTTTTATTACTTTGTAAGTAACTCAAGGCAGTGAACATACCAAGACTCCTTCCATTTTGCCCACAACAACAACACTGTGAGATGAGTTGGGCTGAGAGATAATGACTGGCCCAAAGCACTCAGTTGGTTTTCTTGCCTAAGTGGGAATACATTTCATAGTCTCCTGGTTTCTAGGTTTCTTAACCCCTACACCAAACTGGCTCTTTAACTACTACACTGAACTGACTCTAGTTGCTTGTGATGGTTTACAGGCATAAATGGCATGTATTAGAAAAGAGACAGTGATCTGGATTTTAGTTTGCAAATTATTAAATGGTGGACACTATACAGCTTTCAAACATATTTTCTATAGTGTTGTTTGGGGATAAGGGAAGTCAAGTAATAGTGAGATGTAAATTTCAAAACACCATCTATTTTCATTTATATGGATAGGAGAAATAAACATAATCTGGCTAATACTTTGATCTGTTGAAACATATCTTGGGTAATATTCCAGATAGATAGATAGATAGATAGATAGATAGATAGATAGATAGATAGATAGATAGATAGATAGATAGATAGATAGATAGATAGATAGATAGATAGATAGATAGATAGATAGATAGAAGACAGATGAGATACATAGATAGATAGACAGACATAATAAGAAAACAAAAAACAGACATAATATTGTATATATTAGGAGACTGAATTAATTCTGTAACACATTCTGCAGATTTAATCCAATCCTCTATCATTTACAAAACCAAGTGTTTTCCTTCTTCTTTTCCCAGGCTCACAGATCTTTTAACAAAAACTGAACAAACACTTAAAACAAAACCAGATGAATTAAAAGGATAAGAAGGAAGGTAGTTATTATGCTGTTTATATTGCATTACACATTATGTAAGTTCATAATGGTTAAATCCCATTCTCTGGTTATAACCTTTCTCTCTTCTGACAATCAATTCAAACTATAAAATATTCACTAAGAGTACCATTTTCAAGAAAATGCAAATTTCTTCCACCTCCTGTCTCTGTCTATCTTCTCTCTGTCAGCTTCTCTCTGTCTATCTATCCTCTGTATCTGGTAATTTGATACAGAATTTTGTTGGTGGGTTTGTCTCTACCTAAATATTAAATATGTAGATAATAAAATAGATAATTGATAAATTTGAATAATATGACAAAAACAGATTGCAAAGTTCTACCAAAGAACAACTAGATTTCTGCTTGTTCACTTTAGAGCATGGATGTCAAACTCAAGGCCCAGGGGCCAGATCCAGCCCATGGGGTGCTTAGATCTGGCTCAAGGGGCTGCCCTGGAAACAGTGAAAGACTGGCCTGCAGTGCCTCTACCAGTGAAAAAGGAGCATGGGAGGGCCGCATTTTCACTAGCAGAGCATTGCAGGAAGCCATCACAGACCAAAAGACAGCTTGGGAGCCTGTTTTCTTTGGCAGAGAGCTCAGTCCATAATAGGAGCCCCCAACATGAGTGACGTCGAGCTGGCCGTGCCCCCAGGGTCATTGCCACCACAGCCCCCAAGGTCAACGAGACCCTGATGCAGCCCTCAATGAAAACGAGTTTGACACAGCTGCTCTAGGGTATATCTCACTGAACTTGGCAAGACTTCCTTCTGGATATGCAACTATAAGTTGTAATTACAGCTGAAAACGAATTTCAGACAAGGTTAAGTTCCAAGAAAATAAAATACCCTAATCATCCACAGGTTAATAATCTAAATATAATAATATTATTTCTGTCCAACATACTTCCAACTGTTTCATTGTCTGACATCAGCAATGACATCATTGGCAGCAGCTGTTCATCTCTCAATAAGTCTGATCATCTTCATTCTCATTCACACTCTATTCTCCTCTTGAGTTTGTTTCAGCTCTTTTTGCCCTCGTGAATTGACATAAGTGGTGTGATTGGAAATTTTTCAGGCTAGGGTCTATTTATTTTATATTTATCCAAAAAGTGAACACTGTACCTGTGGGAGGAGGGGAGGAGGGGGGCGAGGAGGAGGAAGAGGAGGAGGAGGAGGAGGAGGAGGAAGAAGAAGAAGAAGAAGAAGAAGAAGAAGAAGAAGAAGAAGAAGAAGAAGAGGAGGAGGAGGAGGAGGAGGAGGAGGAGGAGGAGGAGGAGAGGAAGAGAAAGGGAAAGAGGAAGAGAAAGAGAAAGAAGAAGAAGAGGAGGAAGAGAAAGAGGAAGAGGAAGAAGAGGAAGAAGAGAAAAAGAAGAGGAAGAAGAGGAGGAGGAGGGGTGAAAGAAGAACATATATATTTTATATATATATATAAATAAAAACTTGCAGAGAAAATAACATGCATTTTAGAATTACTACATTAAATATTTTAAAGCAATCATTCGATTTAAGTTGAAATGCACCAAGTAAAAAGGTTAACAACCCAATGCAAAATACAGGTGATAACTCATATTTTTTTCAAGTCAGATATATTTACATGATAGAGTGGTCAATAGCTTGTCAAAGTGTAGAATTTTGATCTGAATATTTAATGGAGTTACTGAGGTTTTGTAGAAGCACTAAGTTTTGTGCATACTTAACAGGAATTAATTAATTGGTGATTTTGTCAAATGACTCAGGAACTCAGTGCATTCCAGGAAGTGAATAGCAGCTTTGATGAAATTCAGGGTTGAATGAAAGACCAAGATAAAGAATGAATGGATGGAGCTTCGCTTGTAAAACTATCACAGTAAACTAACTATTCACTGCAATAATGGCAGATTAGTTAATAACATTACCACTTTGACTTGTACTTTCCATTATTTTTCAAGATTAACCAAAACATCAAGACTTTTTGGCTTAAAAGAAATTTCATCATACACAACATATCCACCAAGTGATCAAGGCATCAACCTATTAAAGTGGGAGACCATGAATTCAAGGTGTATGCATGAGCATTAGCATGCATGTTTCATGCATTAGCCATGAAAACCAGCTAGGTGACTTTGGGCCAGTAACTCTCTTTCAGCCAACCCACTTAATAGGGGTGTTGTTGGTATTTTAGACGTTTCTGGGTGACAGAATTCCAAGAAAAAAATAAATTTTAGGATAAGAATCCTTCTATAGGATAAAGTAAGCTACATGGTAGATCATTCTCTTTCCCTTTTGAGATTTGGTATGGCTATGTGATTTCACCACTGTCCCAGAATTTTCACATCGTTGACTAGTTGCTTTTTCTGTGTCATTTCTTCACAGTATTACAATGTTTATTCCTGATCTTCTAGGGTAGTTTAGCTATTGACCAACTCAACCTGTCCTAAAATTCCGAGATTGAGAGTTTCCCACTGTAGTTCCAGATGTAGCTGAAGGACACTAAGATGGGAAGATGTTCTGAGAAAACAGATTCTAACATGTTTTTGAAACTAAGCATCTAGTTCAAATTATATTTCTCTTTGAAGTTGGTATTTCTGGCAAGGTGCCAGATTTTAATGGAACTTTGCTTACTTTAATAATATTGGGGCATGATCTACATTCAGTGTAGAATTTCAATGAGAGCTTGTCTGTCAGGCGGTGCTCCATTCAAAATCCAAGAAAGAAATACTTAGACTCTTTAATTTAGAGAAAAGTTATCTTTTACTGAAAGTGAAGTGGTAGCAACCAAAGAATTCTGAATCTGAGAAATTAGGCGCGTAAATCACATATACAAAGTGATGGAAGTGTTCCCACCCCCAATAGTTCAGATAAAACTTCCAATTAGAAATTGTGAATATGATCATGTGGGCATCTTCAGGTGATGATGAGGCCTCTGTCCGTTGACCTTGGCATACTTTGATAACGGGTTGCAGTTGCGCAGAGAAAAGAAAGCTAAGCGAGAAATAGAAACCTAACTCTGATGTATGCTTCCCCCCTCTTCATTTAAACAACAGAACAATGTCACACCTCCAGCTCACTTCCCAGACTCATCCCTCCCTCCCCTCCCCCCCGTTAGTAGAAGTAGTAGATAGTAGAAGATCTTGAAGGCTGACATTGTCATATAGAAAAAATTGCAATGTGGAGTTACTGAGCTAAAGAGAAGGAGAAAAGCAAAGCTAGGTGGGTTGGGGTTCTTTTTGGGGAGAGGGCTGCCATTTTAGGCAGAGGCCCAAAATTACAGATCATATAACGTAGCCTCTAGAACTGTGAGAAGCTATCTTGAACAGATGAAAATTGGCTTTCGTTTCCTAAACTATTTCTCCAACAGAAATTATTTAAAAATATTTAAAAGTTTATGTCTCTCCCTTGGAAATCCATTAATTATACACATTGCATTTACTACCTTTGTAATTTTTATTAATATAAATATTGCCATTCTGCCCTTCATAAGGAAGAATGTGTGTCTAAATATAGCCCCCAATGATCATTATTTTGTTTTCCAAAGATAAAACATGTTGAGCACTAATATGTCATCCTGAAAGCTTAACTTTTCTGGGATCATTAGCAAAATCTTTATTTTTACAAAATGATGTTCTAATGTAATTGCAATTTAGGCTCTATAAAGAATCGGGTCTATTTCCCTAGGCAATGAAACATATTGGCTTCAGTATTGGATTGACTTCAAATCATAACCCCAAGAAATATCTACCTCCTGTTTTGTTTTGTTTTTCTTCTTCTTTAGGTAGCTGGACCCATCTACAATTTTTCTGGCTGTATAGAAGTTACAGAAATCAATAACCTGGGACCTTACACCTTTCCTAATGCTGTGGATAAAAACAATATTGACAACTGCAGGTAAATCAACTTCTATGTCTTTTTCAATCAAAATAAACTGATCCTTTACAATTCTCTAGGCTTTAGAAACTTTGTCTTGTTTTTCATTTGGGTCTGAAGTACATGTACAAAAATTCTCTCTCCGTCTGTCTCTCTCTCTGTTTCTCTGTCTCTCTCTGTGTCTGACTGTCTGTCTCTGTCTTTCTCTCTCTCTGTCTCTCTCCTCTGTGTGTGTGTGTGTGTGTGTGTGTGTGAGAGAGAGAGAGAGAGAGAGAGAGAGAGAGAGAGAGAGAGAATGAATTGGCCAATTAAGGCTGATAAGTTATATATTTGAGTTTCTGGCTAATGGAACAATAAAATTCAAGATTTGTTTACAAAAAGAAGAGGGAGGGAAGGAGGGAGGGAAGGAAGGAAGGAAGGAAGGACACCTTGCCTATTGTTTGGTCAAACTTTCATTATGTATTTCAAGGAAAGTGAAGGTGGTATTACCCATTTAAAGTGGAGTGGTTGTATTAGTGAACACAGATGGCAGGAGATGAAAGGCATTGATGTTCCCTTTTAATAGAAGCTGTCAAATCTATTTATTTCACCTAATTAGAAAATAAGTTTGATATTAAGAGTGATTCTGTAAAGCAGCAGTTACATCTTTCTAAAAGTTAAGTTATGAATTTGCAATTTTGCTAAGCCATGTGGCTAGTTCACCTTTGTGCATGTATTCTTCTTGTCTTCACTTGTATGCTAGAATAATAAAAGTGGTTAGATCTGAGGGGCTTGGCTGAAAAAAATAAAATGGACCAAGGGCTTCTATAGAGAGAGAGACGTCAACCCTTGATTTCCATTGCTTAAACTATGTGCTTATATAGACACTGAGGAAAATTGTCAATTTTATACAATGCATCTATCAATAATCATTTTGTAAAGTAGGTAGATAGAGGCTCAGATTCAGAAAAAACAAAGATAGTATTGAAATTTGCTGATGAAATATAAAATTAATACAAAACTTTTTTTCAGCTATCTTTTGCCTGAGTTACTGTATCTCTCTCAGCATTATTTCAATATTATTCCCATATGGCTGACATCTCATTGTATGAGATTTCTTCAGTCTTCCAGCTCATGTTACTTTGTGCAGGAATACAGAAATATTTATAAATTCAAACTCTTACAGAACCGAAATCAGTGCATTTCAAATTGATTTTTATGTCTTGTCAATGATGAATTTAGATAGGCAAACATTTAAAGAAGTTATATCCTATAATTTTAAGAAGTTAAATTTAATATATTTCACAACTTTCATTTTCTGTTCACTGTTGTGCAACAGAAATGGAATTTCATTCTCATACTTTATGATATATTTTATATTGTACAATTATATTGTTGTTAAATAAAGCCTTTACAACGCTAAAAAAATCCCTACAGATTTGTTCGAAATCTCCAATGTGTTACACAATTCTTTCAAATTACAGTATGTGCAGACCTTGACTAGTTTAACAGAAATTCTAAAACTGTTTCTGAAGTGCTGATTCTTTTATGTTTTTAGCTTCTTTTTTATGATGCCAGTTTTATCACCAGTGAAATTGGGTTTGCCTGATTCAGCATTAACTGCTGTCCTGCAGGTTTAAACCCATGCAAGCAAAAATACTGTATTAAGATGTTAATTCTTGGTTTAAATGGAACTGAAGTGAAATTTTATTGTTTGCTTTTGCAGCCATATATGGCATTCAGCCTGCCATAACTAGAGAAATTAGATCATATCTTCAGATTTAACAGAAAATAGATGATAGATAGAAAGATAGAAAGATAGAAAGATAGAAAGATAGAAAGATAGAAAAATAGAAAGATAGAAAGATAGAAAGACAGAAAGATAGAAAGATAAAGATAGAAAGATAGAAAGATAGTGTTTTGTCCGGAAAAACACGAGGTAGA
>BHFT01033408.1:0-69393 GCA_004320025.1 Laticauda laticaudata
GCTTTGTTCGGGTATTTTCTCACGTCATTATAGTTGTGCTTTTAAAGTTGTAGCAATGTTTCGGCAGAATCTCATCTTCCATCATCAGGCTTGTGTATTGTGTTTGTCTATGAGTCAGGCTTTCACAGCTGTTTCTGTTTTAAATTTGCCTACTGCTGTGCCAGAATGAATACACACACACACACACACACATATATATGTGTGTGTGTGTGTGTGTGTGTGTGTGTGTATATGCATATGTATATGTATATATTCAGAAAAAGGCAATGTTTGGCATGTGAGTCATACTTAAAAGGGAGGGCAGGAGCAATGCCTTTTCAATAAAGGTGTTTATCACTCATGTTTTATTCTGATTACACTTAATGTAATAAAATAATGCAAATACTTCCCCCCTTCCAGGCAGGAGGATCTTTGAGCATAATAATATATTGACTGAATGCTAGAAATACATATTGTTCAGAACCATATTTCTTAATATTGGGGAATAGAAAGCAGATGTATTATTATTATATTCAGATAGGATCTGGTATTAGTAACCTCCTGTTGCTATAGAAACCAATAGAATGGAGGAGGGAGTAACAGGCAAGTAGATATGAAAGGTCTGTTTGAATGCTAATGCTGTACCAGAGAGTTGTGCTTTCTTTGCATAAGCCTTGGCATTCTCTCTTTAGTTGGCATGCTCAAACTTTTAAGGGAAAAAGGAAGACCCCCCAAGCTCAGGGGAATGGATTAAGCCTCTCCTCTACAACAGTGTTTCTCAACCATGGCAATTTGAGGAGCTGTGGATTTCAAGTCCCAGAGTAATGGATGTCACATAAGGTCTTTCTGCATTATCCTCTAGAAAAAAAAGAGGGGACTTGAGACCATCCAGAGGGCTCTTTACAGATATTCCCTGTGTCAGTGAGTAGTGGTCTACTGTGGATTTTAGAGCTCTGGGAGACATGTAGAAACAGTTTTTTTCAAGCCATGATCAGAGTCTTTCATAAGGACACTGGGATCATCCATCTACCCTTTTAATCACTTTTTATTGGAATTGGCTTGTAAATTGCTTTTTGGACATTAAAAAGCTTCAGGTCAAGTTATACTGTTTGTAACAAATTGGCAAGAACTGTGCAGCAGACAAGGAATCAGAAACAGAGTTCCCTGCCCTTTGCATACTTCATATACTTGTTACGTTTAGCAAACTAGAACTGGTCTCTTGTGAATACTTGTAAAACAGGAAGTCACTGTGATCATTTCATTCCCTGGTGTTTCTGTGCATAAATTCTGTGTATTTGAATAAAGAAATGGCACTATGACACAGCAGAAGTTTTGCTGCACTGAAACTTCATAACCATACCAAGCATTCACCAGAATCCAAATTAAATGTGTCCATTTATTTTTCTGCACATCATTTTTTTACTTGGTGTGGGAAAGTCCCAAAGCAAATTCTGATATATCAGAAATTTACATCAGTAGGTAAAAGACTGCTATGCTGTAGTTCTTTAAACACCAGATATATTGGGAGAAGCATAAGAAATATGTGTCTTATGTTTAAATCAATGCCTCCTGGCTTATGAAAGCTTCTTGCAAAGTGAAATGTGAGTACGTTCTAGCAGTGATCAATGGGAGAAGGGGCAATACCCCAGCTTTTTAAGGAGGCTGTGATCCACTCCTTTCTTAAGAGACCATTGCTAGACTCCGCCCTATTGGATAATTTTCATCCTGTCTCCAATCTTCCCTTTCTGGAGAAGGTTCTTGAGAAGATGATTGCACTGCAGTTCTCAAGGTTTCTGGGTGAAACCTTGTCCTGTCAGAGCTGAGGTCTGGATATGGCACGGAAATGGCATTGGTCATTACTTGTTGATGATCCCTGATAGGAGCAGGATGGAGATAGCATATCCATCCTTGCTCTACTTGTGGGGTCCTACAGGTCCCATATTTTCTCTGCTTCTATTTAACATACATGTGAGATCATTCAATACCATGGGCTGAGATATCATCAATATACTGATGACACCCAGCTGTTTGTCTCAACACATGGGTGAGTTAAACGATGCCTGGAGGCTGTTAAGGGCTGGATGGGGAGCAACAAACTAAAGCCGAACCCTAGCAACAGAATGGTTCTGGGTTTGGGACTCTGGTCAATGGAAAATTGTCATCACTGATTTTCAGTGGGGTCACACTGCCCCAGAAAGACCTGGTGCATAATCTGGGGTTCTCCTGCACTCACAACTGTTGGCTGTTATGGATAGAAGGGTCTTTGTGCAACTGCAGATTGTGTGTCTGATATGCCCTTTCTTAGATCTGCTCAACAATCCTTTCTTAGACCAACACACACACACCCTAGTCACCACTGTCTTGACTACTGCAATGCACTATACCGGGGGCTCTCCTTGAAAATTGTTGTTGGAAGAAATGTATCTGGGTTCAGTTCCAAGTGGGAAGAAAGACACTGGAAACATGGAGACTGCTGGGAAGGATGATTTTAATGGTAGACAGGACCACAGTGAGGTCCTGGGCAAAACAGAGCACATAAATAAGAGAGAGTGATTTATAAACATTGTTGGGCTTTGAACTTGCTTCCTGTTCCTGTGGCAAGAAATATATCCTGATTGGTTGTCAGACTCCCACAGGACCATGCAGGGGTAGCTTGGTTGAATCTTGCTGGGTGATGTAATCTTCCCAGGTGTCATGTGGTGAGATGGATGGAGGGTTAATCCTGTCATGTCCTGAGGGCCATGTCTTAATCCCATCAGCCTAGAGCTGGGGGTGGGGGGCAGGGAACTGCAGGAAGCTTTTTTGTTTTTAAAAACATGTTTCTCCTCTTCTTATCCAAGGAAATGTAATATTCTGCTTTTTAAATATTTCCTAGAGTATTTCATTCTTCTAGGTGAGAGGTGGGTGCTAACTTTTTATAGTGTCTTGAAGCTTCAATTGATTCAAAATTCAGTAACCCACATGGTTCTTTGCAAATCTAGATTTATACATGTCATCTCTTTTGCAGGAGCTGCATTGACTACTGATTTTCTTCCGGGTTCAATTCAAGGTGCAGATTCTCGCCTGCATATGGCCTGGGGTCAGATGATTTGAAAGACCATATTTTCCTAATTATATCTACCCAAGCCACCCAAGTGGGCAGGCAGGGTATGTTATGGGTCCACTCTCTTAAAGGAGGTTCATCTGGTGGGACCAAGAAGATGGTCTTCTTTGTGGTGGCTCCCTCCCTGTGGGGGAGCCCTACCTTGACATTATTTCAAAAAGCCCTAAAGGCATGGATTGACCTATAGGCCAAGGAACCCAGGGCAATATGGTACTCATCAAGTTGCTGGTTTGATTGTTGTCACCAGGAAGGAGGGGATAGGTATTTATTGGCTTTTGCATTGGGGTTTTATTTCTGTAAACCACCTGAAGTTAGTTGGGTGGCCATTTTCTTAATAAGTAAATAAAATAAATAAAATACGTTAAAAATTAAGGGATTGTATATCAGGTGAAGTCAGTCTTAATGTGTCATATACATACCAGCACAGATGTTTATGCTTAAAAATTGATAGGCCAATCATCTGTCACAAATTTTTGGTCATCCACTTGGCTGCTGGATTATAAATGCCAGCTACAAGGACAATTTCTGGATGCACCAGTGATTATATGGAGTGATTTGCACAAATAACATGTTTTTTTCCTCATGATGTTCCTTGCTTTTGGATAATGACTTCTAATAAACAACTTTTGAAGTTTCTATGGTAACAAATTTTTGTTATGCTAGCCGTCTCATTAAAGCAATTATTTGAATGAGAACACAGAATTTATTTTCATAGCTCAATTCCTCTTTCCTTCAGCCTCATATAATAAACAGAAATGTGAATACATAACATCCTTTCTTAATCTAGCTCTAAATTAGAGTTTTTCAACTTTTAAAAGTTGTGGGATTTCACCTCCCAGAATTCCCCAGCCAGCATGCTTATAATGGTTACATTTTATTTCGCCAAATATTTCTAGCAATGCTTTCTACACAAGTCAGGTAAATGCAAATAGATTTTTCAAACTATTTCTCTGTATGCCAGGTAGGAAGTTTTGTTTTGTTTTGCAATAACATAAAACCAATCTGAAGAATGTGAAATTTAGTCAGAAATATTAACATTCCTGAAGGAAACCTGAATTTTGAAACAGGGGTGGAGGGTGAAACGTTGTTGCCCATCAAAATGTTTTTAATTATGTTGTATTTATGTACATATTTTGAAATAATCAGTATTGTGTAATGGTCAGATATGACATTCAGAAGCTCATCAGATTTCCTTCTCCATTTATATTTAGACTTGGTGAAGATACTGTCCATGTTATTTCCTGTCAGTGCTATGGCATCCATTTTGCTCTTTGAGGAAAATGGGCAATCTAGAAATTTGAAACAAATAAATAATAAATATTCATAGAGTACCAAAAACATGCAGCAAGACATCCCCCAATGCTTCCCCACGGAAAAAACAATATTTCTCTCTGACTGTGGATCCTGTAGACAATCAGTTCCTGTACAATGCTCAACATCTTTAAGACTGAGGAACTGTAGCTGTTCTTGAATTCAATCTAGTTACACAAAGTAGTAATTCTATTTAAGCTGCTGAAGATGTCATGTCACATATCTAATATAAATGTGACACTTCATTCTGACTTTTTCACCTGAATCAGGAGAGACTAGCCTGAGACTTGACAGTTTCCAAGAGGCTGTAATGAGGGTTCAAGCAGACCAAAGATGAATTTAAATAGAGATAGATATTGAATAGGTACTTTCAGGGCTGGGTGCTTTGTAGGTAACCTGCTCTGAATAAAATACGGCTCCCTTTAAAGGAAAAGATGATATGGAAGTTCCCCTTGATAGTAATCTGTTGCTACATCTTTATCAAGAAGAAAAACATAGGTCTAATTTTGGCTGGTGCATTATGGTATCACACATCTGGATGCCTTTACTTATCTTAATAATCACTCATATTACTGCAATCCACAATAGGCCAGAATATAATTACCAACTGTTAAGTAGGGTGGCTAAATGGAATTATATCAAATCAGTCCTTGAAAGAAGTACATGGGCTACTTGGGAATAAAATGTTGACCTTGGTCTATAAATCTTTTAGCAATTTAGGACCCAGTCATTAAAAAAAAATTCCTCCCCCAATAAGACCAGCTGGGAAGGCTTTGCTCACAATCCTACAGCAGAATAGAGCAACTCGCCATGGGACAACTTACTGCAGGACAATTCAGCAAATACAAAAGTTAAATTAATTTCGATGCAACTGTGGCCAATAATAAAATAAGAAAGTCAATCCAGAAATACAAGAGTTCCAATAATGTTGATGAAAATGGTGATCACCAATACTAAACATAACCAAATGAAATGATTAATACAGTGAGTTATCCTGTTATGAGTTGGCCATGGTGAGTTGGTTGCGGCAAGTTAGCCGCAGTGAGTTGGCTGTGATGAGTTGGCCATGGCGAGTTGTCATAGACCTGACCTAGAGATAGGTTTGACTCACTGTGAGTTGCTGGGAGAATGCCCTTCTTGGTGACAATAACATCTCAATCATGAAGCTCTCTCCTAAGAAATGATCCATACGCTGCATTCTTTTGGAAAATATTTGAAGACAGGCCTCTGCAACAAAGTGGTTATGATATAGTAACTCTTCTAAGACTGGATTGCCTTTAATGTTACTTGTTGTTTTGCTTTTTTAATAATAATCATTTTAATGTTTTGTATTTATTATGTTTAAGCACTTTCATTCAGTTTTTTTTTAAATATTAGAATCAGAAATAATGTGTGATAATCCCTTTCATGCTTCATAGAATTCCATTATATTCCAGGTTAGGGAAAAACTATGTGGTGTCCATGGATACCTTTCTTGTTGCCTGCCAGGCTCCCTTTTCATAATATATGAATCATTATGGTTTTTAGATTAGAAAAATTACACAGCCAGACTGCAGAACACGGCACCAGACTCTTAACATTCAAATGTTAAATTTTAATTAATTTCTAAGTTTAAATGTAAGGTATAGGTTGGAATTGCAGTCCACTAAGACAAAAAATGATGAAGGAAAGCTGAGATAGTAAGGGTTATTCTGGATGATGGTCCATTTTGCTTTTTGATAAATGCCAATAGTACCTAGTAGATAAAAAGTCAGCAGATGCCAACTGAATATTAGGAAACAATCTTTCCTATAGTTAGAGCAGTTTGGCAATCGGATGAATTACCCAAACAGGTAGTAGCTTCCTCTTCATTGAATGTATTCAAGCAGAGACTGAGCAACCATCTATCTGGGATGTTTTCATAAGTTGTCTGCATTGGGCAGAGAGCTGAATTCGGTGGTCTGAATGGCCCCCTTTTGAATCTGTGATTCTACATGGGTATTTGGTGACCCTTGAAGGCAACCCTTTGTGAGAACTTTCATGGCACGTTTTTAAAGTATCAGAAGTGTTCATTGGCATAAAAGGTGTCTCCCTAGCCCAAAATACTCTTATGATTTGTATGCAAGAAAGCTTCATACAATATGGAGGCAGCTAGTCTGTGATGTTTCCTTGCTGAGCTACTGTTGACAGCTTCTGTTAAATAATGGCAAAGCAAAAGCCAAGGCCGCTAGCTGCTAAGCCAGTTCTCCTTTGTGGGTACCAACCACCTAATAACTACTGGGCAACCCAGAGAGATTGTTAACCATATGGAAGAAATAATCCTTTTCCCTCCTGCAGAGAAAAACACCAAAGTTGTTACTGTAGTGATAGCTGTTGTCCTGAAAGGCCAAACATTTGAAGAACTGCTCTTTCTCTTGGAGTTTCATAGTGAGTAGCTTGAGGAATCAATACACCTCCTGTGGACTACAGGGGCTCTGCCCTCATTATCACCACATGAAATGGCTTTTACTGGGAGTTGAAAGATGCCCAAAGCACTCTTATTTTCTCTTCTCTGTGAGATACTTTGGAGACTAGCTTCTGGTTGTGTTTTCAAGCACAAACAACAATCCAAGCAAACAGGCGGCAAAATAAGCAAGACTGCACTTCTTTAATCGGGCTGGTCTTTCTGAAAGGTAGGTTGCTGCATTTCAGATCAGGCCACAAACAAAAGAGTACACAAAGCGGTCCATCAAAAAGAAGAATTCCTCTGGTACATAGGAAGATTCATTCATGGTCAAGAGAGGGTGTGATGGGCTGAATTGTCTTTCATCGAGGCAAAACAAAACAAAAACCAACAAGATTAATAAAAGCCAATCATAGAATTGCGGAGTTGAAAACTACCATAAAAATAATCTAATCCAGTGCTTCTCAACTTTAGCTGGCTGGACAATTCAGGGAGTTGAAGGAAACACACCTTAAAGTAACCAAGATTGACAAACACTGATCTAATCCAACCTTCTGCAGTGTGCAGGAAAACCAATTAAACCATTCTAAGAGGCGACTAGGGTACCTAATCTCTCTCTTTTTTAAAAAAAATCTAGAGACAGAGTCCACCACATCTGAGGAACAATCTCACCCCAATGGAACTGGCCCACCTCACTCCCACTGGCAGAAGAGCCATAGGATTCCGGTTGGCGTGGATGAGGAGAAGAGCCTTTTCTATCATGGTTCCTGTCCTCTGGAACATTGTGTCCCCAAGGGGAGAGATGCCTTCTAAAAGGGTCTGAAGACCTGGCCCTGACAATTAGCTTGAGGCCCCAATGGTGTCATTCTGGTGGTAGTTAATGGACTAACATAAGCCTCTACCCCATTCCTATGTACACCTGTTGCTCCCTTCCCTCCCACCTTTGTTAATTTTAACTCAATTTTAATGCTATTATTTATTGTTTTAAATGTTTCATCTTGTGTTTTTTTTTATTGTAAGCCACTTAGAGTTGCCCCTCAGTGAAATGGGTGCATATAAGTTCAATAAATAATAAACAAACAATTAAAATCTGCATGTAAATTATTCCTTTGTTTTTCCACTGTTCCACTGTATATCTTATTATGGTGTTTTTTCTGTGTATACATTTGTGTTTATTCACAGTTTAATAAAATCTAAATGTATGTGCAATTTATCTAAAACTAAATGTATATGTAATTGATCTTAGTATCTTTGGTTATGAATACACTTCCTGTCTTTCCTATGGCACCTTTTTACCATAGGTGAAACTTTTTTACACTTCCTGTCTTTCCTATGGCACCTNTTTCCATAGGTGAAACTTTTTTACACTTCCTGTCTTTCCTATGGCACCTTTTTACCATAGGTGAAACTTTTTTACACTTCCTGTCTTTCCTATGGCACCTGAAAAAATAATATGTTGTCTAGCCTCAACCTACCCATGCCTCCTTTTTTTCTAGACTGAACATTCCAGGTTACTTCAGCCTGTCCTGATAAGGCACACCCTCTCTGTATTATGTACTGGTCTCTGTATTATTTTTGTCACCCTCTTCTGATGCTGTTCCAATCTCTCAGTGTGCAGAATAAAGAGGAATAGGGACCTCATGTATCTTTGATACCATCCTTTTAATATTTGTGTTCGCTATTCTAGTAGCTGTCTCGGAGTTTGCTTATTTCAGTTTATTATCAATGACAACCCTCCAGGCCTTCTATGATTTAGTGCTTTGAAGCTATGATGAATCCCTCACTAAGCCCTATATTTTTTTCTCCTTATCTTTGCTTCTGGTGAAAGGACATCTTGTTCCTCTCAGCCTAGTCTTCCAAACTGTGTAGGTTAAATAGCATTCTTGTTCTGCCACACATGCGATTTGGTAATGAGTAAAACAATTGATGGGCTCCCTTTTCAATATAAATGCATTCAATATAAATGTTGAATGATATTGGCCTCAAGATAGAGCTCCATGGGATTCTACGTGTTACTTTTCTCTGGTTTGATATCTCATAGATTATATTTTCATGGTTTGGTCAATTCCTGCCATAGCCATAAAAGCTGGTTGGGTGATTTTGGGCCAGGGCTGTTGCTGTGGGGAAAATAGGAGGAAGGTGTGTTGGATAAGTCTGCTGCTTGAGTTATTTGTAAAAATAATTTAAAAAATAATAAATAAAATAAATAATAAAAAGACTAATCGGATTTGACAAAACAGCAACCTATGGACTTAGCATTCCCTTATCTTCCCAGTATTGCAGAGTAGTTCACTTGACAGATGATTCACAATAATATTTGATGCCCTGATAAACTTCAAATACTTGAGAAACAGCCAGAGAACATGTAGCATTGTTAATAAACGGTGATTAAAATCATGCTGAGTATGAGAGTTTTTTCATAATCACTGTAAAAACAAAGGACAACCAGCTCAAAAGAAGGAGATAAGTTCTTTGTTAAGGTTTTTTTTTATTATGTGCTATTAAGTTGTTTTCTACTTTAGTGATCATATAGATTTTATTGATGATGATCTGTCCCTGACCTGGTCTTTAAAATCTTCCAACTGTGCCCTCATCACAACTGTAGCTGAATTTGCTCCTGGTTGTTGTCTTCTTTCCTTTCCTTACACCTTTATCAACATTAGACTGTTTCCAGAGAACTAGATCTTCAGATAAAGGTGTCCAAAGTAGGATAATTTGAGATAGAGGAGAACAAAATACTAAACGCAACAAACTTTGAACCTTATCTTTAGAAATAAGACTAGTTTAACCTTGCTGAAATTCTTTTGACACTTCCTTAATCACTTTTTGGCCTCTAGCTGAAGTCTGGCACTGATTATCATCTAATTAGCATTCCTATGAATTTCTGATCAAAGAGAAATAAAAGGACAAACCCAAACCATCCTGGCTGATGTTCCAGCTTTGAATTGCAACCCAACATTAAATTCAATGAACAACAAAAAGACTTTCATTTACTAGAATGTTTTATGGTGATGCTATCTTGGGAGAGCTAGAATAGTTTTTGTACTCGAATCAGTGAAACCTACGATTCTCTAGTAGGGAATTCACTGAATGACTTTGTACCAGGGATTCCCTTCCAAACCAATCTATCTCACGTGGTTGTTCTTGTTGGGATAAAATGTATATTATCTGGAGTCCCCAGAGAAAAGCAGAAATTTCAGTTTTCAGTCTTAGCTTTCCACATTATTATTCAATGATTTATTAATGTGAATTATCCTCCATTGGTTAATTCATCCATTTAAGATGCATGGATGCTTTATAGATGATTCATATTCAGATAACGGAGACAAATAAGATGCATCTTAATAGCAACTCAAGTACTCTTCATATTTCTAAGAGCTATTTGGTATTGTAGTTCAGAAAAATCTCGAGAATCACAGACTTTTGTCCATTGGAAACATTTACAAGACTTCCTCATCTCTTTTCTTTAAAATATCTCAAGTAGCATGAAAGCTCTTAACTTATCTCCTCTGAAGTTTATATACTAGCTTCTGATATATTAAATCATCAAACTAGGAGATGTTCCATATTTATATCTTTTGCATTTTAAATTTCATCATGTAAAAAAGCAGTTTTATCATCCAGATGCCTTATTTTGTATTCTTCCTACAGCCATTACATTTCAAAGTATTGTTATAACTGGGCATTTGTATTCAGAGATTGGATGACTATACGATGAAGCACATGAAATGCTGTTACCTTCCAACCAATGTGATACCTATTTATTTACTCAGATTTGCATGCTTTCAAACTGCTAGATGGGCAGAAACTGGGGCAAGAATAGGAGTAGCGCTTGGGTTTGAAACCTGGGCTATCAGCTTTCCATACTATAAAGCTACATATCAAACATTCATCAATATAAATAGTTATAGAGTTACTTAAAAGGTTTTATAATTTTAGAGGTGTATGTATGTGAATTACACAGAGTACTGCATCAAATTTGTTGATCTGTATAAATCTATATATTATTTATGCAGACTAGCGGATAGGGCCCATATAATTATATGAAACCATTTCAAAAGTTGATTTGCTACAATTAAAAAGAGCAATTCACCTTAATTTTGATGCTTGTTAATCGATGTATTTCATTCTTTTGTTGATGTATACATTTCATTCTTTTTCTGCCTCTAATGAAATACACATTTTTTTCTGTATATTTCTATTAAAAGTTCAAATCAATAATGTCAATTATTAATATATAGATTTATACAGATCAACAAATTTGATGCAGTACTCTGTGTAATTCACATACATACACCTCTAAATGTCAATAATGAAACCATACTAATAGGTTATGGACTCAGGCAGGTTAGGGAAAAAGTAAAGCATTTAGAGAAGGTACAAAATATGTAAACGTACTAAATGAGAATGAAGGTGTTGGTTTTTTTAAAAAAGGAAAACAAAATTTTGTGGCTCAAAGCTTTGGTCTTAAAATTTTTGTGGGTAAATTAAGCAGTAGAAACTATGAACAGTGAAAATACAAGCTAAAACATTACTATTTAGAGCTGACATGGACACAAATGCATAAAAATATATATGTTAAGCTGTTCCTTTTTGTGGTAAGCAATACTGTGCAAAGCAAGAATTTGTATACCAAGTGACACAAATTCAGCTACTTACTCTAGAGGAATTTTTTCCTCCCCAATTATGACTGTCTAGTAATTGTTCACTTCCCTTTTCCGATCAAATACAACCACCTTATTCCTTGAAATATTATTTTTAAGTCTTGATTTAATCTTAATCTTGCCTAATTAAAAATTCTGGAGAAATTGACAACTTGCATGCTGTTTTGCACTACTTTGACTTGTCCTACTAAAAGTATGTCATGGACATTGCTAATAATTAGAATATAGATCCTATTATGAACATTGCACTCCAAGTTCAATTGGGTCGTAACTTCTAGAATAATGCAAATTTTAGTGAACATTCTTTCTTAAAGATTAGTTTAGTATGCCTTTTCCTCTGATCTTCACTGTGTACATACAAGTGTATGTTGCTCAAAACAAGTCCACATTCTAATCCTTAGTTGGCATTTAATAATTGCACTTGTGTAGCATTATCTCTTTTTTCCCCAAATAAGGTCTTTATTAAGATATTGTTTCTCACTGCTACAATAAAAGTCAGTACATAATTTAAAAACAGAGAATAACAAAACAAGACAGAAAAAACAAGAATATTTGCACAAATTGTTGAGTATTCCTTTTCTTCAATGTTTATTTATTTTATTTTATTTGGTTTGTCAATTGCTTACAAGATAATAGGTGTAAGTAAAAACATAGTTATGAATACATGATACCATATAAAGAGAAAATAAAATAGAAACAATAGGAACATGGGACGGTATGGCACGTTGGTGGCACTATGCACGCCCCCTAGCCACACCTTCTTTAGGTAAAGGGTGAATCAATAAGTAGAAAGGTCTAACAGTTAAAGTTTTTGGGTTGATGGGAAGACAACCACAGAGTCAGTGTAGATGTATTCCAGATATTGAAACAATCTCACTCGATATGCATACGAAAGATACCATATTTCCTGACAATTCAAGTTTGGTGCGTTAACCTAGTTCCAACTATCAAACCTTGCTTCTTGTGTCTCCGTTCGGTTGCAGTCTGAGGTATTCATTGACAGGTAAGTCATTGCAATGTATCATTTTATATACTATACTTAGATCAGACTGAAACGGTATATATTCAAGTTTTTTAGTCTAGAATTTCAAGTCTGGTGGCATAACGTAGAAGGAGTTGGAGAACATCTTCGTGTGAAATATTTCTGGACTTTCCTCACTGTGATAATATCAGAGTATGTAAGCGGGTTCCAGATGATGAATATACTTCGAGTATTGGTCTAGCAAATGCTTTGTATGCGTAGTGCGTAGTATGTAGTGTGAATTACCAGAGAAAAAGCTAGGTAGGATTAGGTTAACTTCTTATGCCTTGGGCTAGTTAGTTACACGTGGGCTCTAGCACTTAAATCATTAGAGATGAGTACTCCACAGATCCTTGACAGAGTTTGGAGTGCTCAAAAAAAGTCATTGACCATTCATCCTGTATTTGTAATTTTCTGATTTTTCTTGCCATATGTAAGACAGCAGCATTTACTATTGTTGACGATTTTGAAGTTGCATTTGTCATTGACCATTCTGAGACAAGTCGAGGTCTTTTGAAGAGGTAGCAGTATTGTCTGTTGGTGTTGAATAGTCTGTACAGTAGTCAGGGCGGAAGTGATACGCAGTATGCCTCTTAATGATGATCACAGAGGTCCATTATAGCTACTATTTTTGTAGAGTATGAAAGAGAGAACCACTGCCTAGAAGCACTCGCTTGGGCGACACCTACTGTTGACAGGTACAGATTTGATAGGACGCTCTCATTTTTGACACATTAGTTGTCTGAATTTGACAAGGAATGCTTTTATCTCAGTATGTAGGGTTACAGAGACTACCGAAAAGATATTTAGTTGGGAGGTAGATTTTTGCGATGTACCGACTGAATAAACAGGCTTTACAAGAAGTACTAATGTTACGATGCCATCTATTGCATTTGCCCTGAATCGCGTTATGAGTAGAGTCTGATAAATTTTTTGAGCCGTGTGAGGTGGCAAAGAGAATTTTTTTTTGCAGGATAGTTTTTTCTGAAACCAAAATCACGGCTACAATTATTAGATGAGGTTGTTTGCTCATAAGAAATGGGAGATAATGGATTGGTTAAGATAATTGCCAAGTTTCAGTAGACTTTACAGGGTGACAGAGTCTATTAAAGTATGCAGACCTAAGAGAGTTGAGTATCGACAGTAGTAATGTCGAGTCATAACGCATGCTGAGTGGTAGTCATCGCACGATGGGGGTTCTTCCACGCGCACTATTAGATGGGAAGATGGGGAATGACTATGCTAGTGACCATAGATTTGGCAAGGAGCTGGTCCTGAAAGATTTTTCAAAGATTATGCTTAGAGGTTCGGCTGTGGCAATGGATAGCTTTTTTAAGAAGTAGGCACATATTCCATCCAGTCCAATAAATAGAGATGATTTTAGATTGCGTAGTGCTTTTTCAACATTGTCTACTGTAAAATCGATATGAATTAGATCATTGTAGTTGTCTAATACATATGTTGAAAAAACTCCTAACATGTCCCCTCACATGCTTAATTGCTTGTTTCTTTAATTTCTCTATTACTGGAATAATCTTATATAAAATAATTAATATAATTTCCCTATTCTTCAATCCTTTTTACAGCAGGAAATCCAAGCTGAAAAGTTGAAATTTATATGGTTTAGAAATTCTCAAAACCACATTTCAAGGTAAAGAAGATGATCTTTAATGGAGGTAGGCAGAAGCTATTGGCTTGGCTGAAGGGGATGAAATATTGTTTGAATCCAGAACATTCAAGTTCCACCATCTGGAAACAGTTGACACAGATACCTGACTAATTTGCTGAACTCAAGGCATGGCACAATCTCATTTGCAAGATTGTGTTGTTATAGTCAAATCTGAATGAAAGCAATTTTAGCCTTCCTGTGGTGTTAACTTTATGGATTCATTCATCTAGTGGAGCTGATAGAAACCCTTTATATACTAAACCATATTACTATGTATTACATTGAGAATCTTTCCAAACAGTCTTTTTAGTGTGCCAGAGAAGTCCTGTGAGGAAACAATGACAGTCAGCGACAAAAGAATTATCAAAACATCTTTTAATAAACAACAAGAAAACCTATTGCTACTAAATGTTCATGGCCTTTGGAATTGCGATGTTCTCTTAATACGCTTTAGTTCTTAACTAAACAAAATGAAACAAAAAAGCAAGCACATAAAGTTCCCGCCCAACCCTTCCAAACCACTCCGTTTCAGATTCCTTTTTCTTTGATATTACAGTAGTGTTTAGTTTGTTCAGACAGGGACAGAGGCAACACTATCTTTGTTTTAATAAACTTTATAATGCTTGTATTGTCAGAGGTTTATAGTATTATCATGCTGTATCTCCCTGGGGCATTGTGCTTGATGTCTTGCCAAGAACAGAGGTGTTACTGTATCTGTTGGCTTGGCCAGCAGCCTACTATCTAAGTGAACCATTGCATTGCACTCTCTCTTGTACACTTTCATTTGTGGAGACACCATTGGCATTTAAAAATGCAAACAATGGTTGGCCTGCTAAGCTTTAGCACAGGCAAGCTGCAGAGTTCTTGGATCTTGTGGATGTAGTGCATGGCGCATTTGCTGTAAATGTACTGTACATATGAACTTGTTGGTTCAAGTCCTGTTCATCACAGCGTTTCAGTCTATCACTTTAGCATGTGTCTGGTGTAAAAGTTGCTTTTCTGAGGAAATTTGCATGCATAATTCATGATGAATGTCTCAAAGGTCCTTTTCTCAAAATGTTGTTCTTGTTTCTTTCTTTGAAAACAATTCACTTCTCATCTAAGAAACTTCTTCAGTTTTTGGATGAAAAGCAAAATGTTTTCAAAGAACACCCCCCGCCCAAGAAAGTCCAGTTGCCTTTTAGTAAAAGCACCTTTGGGACAACCATCACCTGGATGATTGAGAATCTCCATAGTCATGATGAATGTTTTGTTTTATTAAGTACTGATCTTTATAGTATAGGTTATCAGTGCTGGCTGCCAGACCGATAAGATTTTTTTTTGTTCTTTCTTCCCTTAATCATGTCATTACATCAGAGAAGAGATTACTAATTTTTCCTTGTTTTTGGCAATGAACAGCAAGGTCATCTTTCTTCTTTCTGCCTCTTTCAAATTAAGGAAGATGAGGTGTTCTTCAAAGCATCTGAGAGGCACCAAATTGGAGGGTGGTGTCATTTCTTTCATGAAAAGGTAAGGGACTTATTTATGTTCCTGCTGGCTCACATGAATAGCTGGTGGCATTCTATTCAGTAATAAGCTAATTGCAACACAAATATTTCTGCCCATCAGTTGGGGCATTATTTATCCTGAGTATAACTTGAAGGGATTTTGTGTGTGTGTTGGAAGTCTCACACCTCGGATAAGAATTAATTTCCTACACAACAGGTGTAATAGTAGCATGTCCCCTCTAGAAATCCTGGGGTGTGGACTGCAGAACTGCCCCCTCTCTTGCAAAGTTGATGGCATTTTGTAACTTTAAAATTGATAAATGAAAGGCATTCATAAATGTTGCTTATGTTCCCTAACACTTACCTCATCTACATTGAATTAACTAAATGAAAAATAAATTTTGTTTAGGACCTTGTTCCACCTCCCTTCTTCGATATGCAGATCCTGGCCCCACCATTCAAAACGAAAGGAAGGCTTGAGTCATGCCTTTAAAAATGAAGCACAGTGTGTCAAGCAACAGTTGCTCAATTTATCAGCTCCTTAAGTGAGCAAGACTGAGATGCTTCTATAAATTGCTATTCTGCCACCAGATGGCACTTCTTTACCATTTAATTGCCTATCTCTGGAAATATTGGTTTTAACTGTCCTGGATATCAGAATTAAATGTAGAAATGAAGCCGATGTATTTTTGCACTAGCAAAAATGAGTGAGGAAAAGCTGCATTAGTAGCACACTCTAACATATGTTTAAAGTATTTCACCATCCCTTCTTGCTTTGCACTTTCCTCTAACAGGAAACCCATCATGCATTGCTATCATTCACTAGCAAGGCTCTTGAAATGCTTTGGAAGTCTCTTAACTAAGCCTAACTGGGCCCCATTCAATGTTTTACTCAAGCGCCTCACTTCTTCATCTGCCTTAACACTCACCCTTACAGGAATGTGCTTGTTGCTTGTTTTGCTTCAAGTGCTCGTGATGAAGAGCCCTAAAAGGACCATCACCAAGAGATCGGATGCTGCAGGGCGACAGAATGAAAACCGAAGTAGAGTTGCTTCTCTCCAAGTTCAGTCTTCAAAATGTAACCTTTTGATCTCTGCATTTGGACTGTTTCTTGCAGCTTCAAAGAATCCTTCAGGGAAAAGGATTCTTAATTTCAGCCTCAGGCTGAGGATTACTGCAGCTACTCTGCCACTCCCCTATTTCAGAAGTCAAGAATAGGGAACCTTTGGGCAAAGAGAGCTTGACATTTATTTTAAGTTTTCCCTCCAAAGACCAGAGAGGAGGTGGTAGAGATGTGCTGAGATCAAGCAAAGTCTCCCTTCTAATATGAAATATTGTGTAATCAAAATGTGCATGGTGGATTACATCCAACTTTAAAGAATAAATGTATTTTATGTACCATTATTTCATGAGCCACTTCAAATGTGTGGCAGGATTATCCATTTAATTAATAAAACAAACACAATGTCTTTTCCTGTTACTGTGCAGTCTCATTAATACATACAGTACCTGTAATAAAAATTAGACAACGGCTTTAGTTTTGTTTTCTAAGTCAATACAATTTCTCAAATTTATTTTTAAGAATTACTTCTAATATATCTTTTTCACAGAAGGAGAGTATAGGGAATGTTCTCATTCCATCTGTAAACACTGAAATACAGATCTGGGAAACAAGGGAAGAGACACAAAAAGTGCATTTTACAAAATTATCAACTAAAATATATTTTACATGTATTACATTTCAATTTAAATTCTACTGACTGCATTTTCAGTTTCAAAAATATTTCCATATCTAATAGATTAAAAAAGCATGAAATATTTTCATTGAAGATAAGACCTTTCAAATCATTTACATGCTGTCTGCAAACAGCATAAAACAACTACACAAATTTTAAAACAATATTCTTGGCCTGAAGTAGATTCTGACAATTATCAGAAGCAGGGAAGGTTTTGGGTTTCTGTTCTCCAGAAAAGGGACTCCAACCCTACTTCAGCATTGGGTAGGTAACTATTTTTTTTTTAATTTTGTTTGTTTTTAGACTATTGTTGCTTTCCTGCCTGGAGAAGCCAGAGAAAGGAGGGGGAGGAAGTAGCAACAGAAATCAGGACTTTACAAAGTTGCTCTGTTTTTGAAGCTAAATTTCATCTTCTTTCATGAGGGCAGGAACACCATCCTGAATCTGGGTCTCAAGTCACCATGCTGAGGATTCCAGCCACCACACCATGAATTCTAAAAAATCTTTTTGGGAAGAGGCTCTCTGGCACTAGAGTTTCTTTCCCATTTCTAGTTAAGAAGAAAGAAAAAAAAAAGAATCCCAAATCTGTCTCTGCATAGATCAGACTAAACAACTCTTCATACACACTCCAACCCAGATCATTAAAGAACTGTCCCTTTCTCTCCTTGGCTTGGCAAATGGAAGAACAGGCCATGGCTGCAGAGCATATAATACTGCCTCCAATGCTTACTCCTTCCATCAAACAGTTCTCCCTCCAGGGCTGTTTTCCCCTGCATGAAGAAAAGTTGTACGAAATCTTCGGTTCCATATCTGTGCTGTCACAAGATACGCTTTGTAGGCCTAGTTAACCAAGAGTCCTTCTTTGTGCCCAAGCAGTGGGCACAGTTTGATAAAAGGAAGCCACTATGCTGACACTAGCAAGCTTGGAAAATTCATGCTCAGCCTTAGGGTAGAAGGTTTCTCTTCCAAGCAGGAATATACCCATTCCTGACGGAATGCAATCATCATCTGATCTCTGCTATCCACCATTGGTTAGACTTTTTCACTGTTTCCCCCCATCATTTCCCCTCTTTGGTATGTAGAGCAAGTCTGCAGGAACCATTTGTGGCAACACACAAGAAGCTGAATATGGTAGGGCTGCTTTCTCCAGGACAGATATAGAGCACTGGTGGCCAAACTCTTGCTTCTAGCCTGAGGGTCAGAAGATAGTGCTAACTCTACTCAAAAAGATAACAATATTAAAGCCGTAGAATGCTTCAATAAGAACAGAACACTAATTAAATCTCCCTCACCCCTTACAAAAGGAAATAAAAGTAACTACATAGGTCCCTAGTTCAAGTGAGCAACTCTGGCTGTCAGCAGGTACATGGACTAATACAGTGTTGATTCTCCTTTCGAATTAGTGCAATCTACAAATGGAATCCCAGCTGGGTGTTGACTGATTGGGCGGATTCTTCTTTTGCTGTCCTTTGGTTTGCTTTAGAATTAACTGAAACAGCTTTGTGTTAAAGCTAAACTAAAGTATTCTAAGAGCTATACATGTAAGGCAAGAGGCAGAAATATCTATGAGAATCAAGTAGCAGTTTCTCAAAATGCAAACCTCTCACTGGCCAGTTCCTTTTGGAAACCAGAATCTCACCAGCATGGGCATGTTTATATGTCAGTGTCCAGGTATTCTGGGGTGGGTGGGAGAGAAGAGAGGTAGACAGGCAAAAACAGACTCAGTTGGGTTACAATGCCTGTTTCAAAGACTGACACTCAAGCACTATGCACTATGCTATCGTTTCTTAACTCTGGCTTCTAGCCCTCCCAAGTTAGATGAGTGTGCAAATCCAGGTTCTATGAGGACTGTATATGCGAGCAAAGAAAATGGTATGTGGAAAGGAAAAAATATAAATTACCTCTGCCCCAAATAGGCAGGCCTCTCTAAGTTTGTGGAGACATGAAATCAGTATTGTAGCAGCTGTTAGTTATATCTCAATCTCTGAGATCTTTTCAAGTGCCACCTTATCACCCTCACCATTGCTGTGCCCAATAAGCATGATCTTTAAGGCTGGGCCCATTTCCTGATATCCTGATTTTTATGGCATTTATTTGGAAATAGGTCCTATAGATGTCAATGTAAGTTAATGCTAAGCAACTGGCTTGGAGCTTCAACCTTAGAAGGATATGCAGCTTTTCATAATGGTGTGAGGTGATCTTTCCCACTTTCTGCTTTGAATCAACAATTTGACTGGGCAATCATACAATACAAAATACTTGAGTGTGGTCCTTCTCAAGTAGTATGTATGCAGAATATGAGAAGGATTTTTAGTATATTGATGGCTCCCAAAACACAGTCTCATCTCCATTTTCAGTATTATACTAAACAAAAGGATATATGTCCTTCTTTTTAGAAGGACATTACATCAGGAATCTTTTTATAGTTTGATTCACTTCCACGCTGAAGTTTTCCTTCAGTATGTTCTACTCATCCCCAACAAGATTGGCTCTAGATTCAGTTTACTGGCTTTTATCCACTTTTATCCTCTCTTCCCCCCTCCCTCCAATATATGAAGCTCATTGTACAGATATATAGATATAGATTTACAAAAGCAAGCACCTATATCTATATACAGACACACATTTCTTTATAGATATATATTTCCACTTATGCTTTTTATATGAAGTGCTGTGCTTTGAAGATCTGCCTTGACAGGAAATCTGCTCCCAGATGTAGAGGACTGAGTGCTTCGGGGTTGTTATGTAGTGCCTGTAGACAGCCTTCCACCAAAGGAGGCTCCCTACATGGACAAAGAGCTTAGCCTGCCTAATGGCCTACTATTGTTGCTCACTAATGCCACAGTGGTGTTACTGTGGATTCTTCAAGATGCGTCCATGCCTGAAATCATAGACGTGACGGCAGAGAAAAACCAACTCCGGATCAGTGTCCTCTGGCACCTTGCGATGGGCAGGGGTGGAATACTCTTCAGAAGGAGGAACCATCACAGTTTTCTTGCCTGGAATCCCTTCCACGCGACGCTTTGCCAAGGCACAAAATCTGCAAGACAGCCGCATAGTCATGTAGTCATACTAGTGCATTCTTGGTTACTCTGACAGCAGTTGGCTGTAATTCATTCACTCTGGGATTATCAAATTTTGTTTTTATTTATTTGTTTACTTTTTTCAATGCGAAGACTCCATTATCTATTCTAGCTATTATGGTTGCCTATGGCAAGTTGGAGGCCATGCTCTCTCTTTCTCTCTGACACACACACTCACACACACACACACACACACACACACACACACGTGCACATAGTGAAAAATTCTTTCCCTGGCCCACGCCAAAAGACTGCTGAGTCCCAAGCAAGCTATATGAAGAAAAACGGAGCCATGAGCTTTCCTTCCTCCTTTCTTTCACTTCGTGACACATCTTCAAATCACTTGACAGTGGGACTTCAGCATTTTTTTGCTGTTTGCCCATCAACCAGCTGATTGACAGGCTACTAGAAGCTGTGGTGGGCACCCAGGAGGCTTCCAAGGGCTGTATATAAAGTCTACAATCTACTGTACAACAGCAATAGTAATAGCAATTATATATACTTATATACTGTTCCATAGTCCTTTACAGCACTCTCTGGGCAATTTACAGTGATAGAAATCTGCTCCAAAAACTGGGTCCTCATTTTACTGAGCACAGAAGGACAGAAGACTGAGTCAATAGTGGTCAGGATTGAACTCCTAGCAGTGGGCAGAGTTAGCCTGAATTCTGCATTCTAACCACTTTGCCACCAGTACCCACAATCTTGCACTATGATAAAAGGCAAAGAAAACCAATTTCTCACAGTAGGTTAAATTGCTCTTTTTCTTGTAGATTTGGAGCTATGGGTTCCAGATGGCTGTATTGGCAAATTGTTTGACAAAATAAGTGAGGAAAAATAATAGCATGGTCCCATTGTTCCTTCCCAGGCATCCCTTCTCCAAGATCACCATGTTTATTAAGACATTTGGATCTGGTACATTTCATTCACTTATTTATCTCGTAGTTCTTGTACACTGTCAAATGACAGTGGATACTGCATAACAAATACATAATACAAAATATCAAAACTCATAAAAATACAGCAAAATCAATACATTCGGCTGAAAGGCCAATAATTGGACTGGGAGGGTCAATTGTGCTTCTGTATGTTTTTACTGCTATGTCTTCAGCAGGAATAGGCAATCTGGGGCCTTCCATAAATGCTGAATTACCAAACCTGCAACCCTCGCTAGGCTTGTGCAAAACATAGATTAATACTTTTAGTGATCTATATATAGATATGCTAGTAGGCACATACAAAAAATGTCTGAAAAAAAATGCCAAGGTGATCTCATTAGGACATCTGTGAAAATGCCACAATGGCTTGATTATAACATGTCAGTCGATGGATCGTCCGCCTATCTGTCTTTCTCACTCTCTGCCATTCTGGCCCAGTAAATAAGAGGAAAATTCAATTTGCACACTGGAACTATCTGTGATGCCTCACAAACCACAACTACAGAGAGGGAGAGGGAGAGAGGAGGGAGGGAGTCAGAGGGGGAGTGAGTGAGAGAAAGGAAAGAGTGAGAGAGGGGAAGGGGGAGGGAGAGGGAGGGAGGGAGCACCCTTCCAGTAACAAAACAAACTGTCCTGTGAAACTGTTATATTGAAAAACATGGTAAAGGCACCACCTACCTGCAGTACTCTGCAAAGGTCAGAACATAGCACTTCTCCTCTATACAGGCCACGCTGTTCTCGTCCTGGTGTCGGGATGCAAAGATCTCATTCTGCAAGGAAGTACACAAGGGGATCAGAGTCTGGCAAGAACATTTTTCCATCGCATGCTTTTGTCCGTGGTGAGTAAAAGTACATATCTTATTTTTATATGCTCTTCGGGTTATATCTTTAAGCTCAGTTCTACCAAGTAGTCAATTGTATTAGGAGACCAACATGTGGTGATTTAAACATTAATGTTTACATTTTCAAGTCATATATAAAGCTTTCAGAGTGTGGGTTTTTCATTCACCTTCTGGAGTGTAATCTTCTGAACCCATATATGAGGCAAACTTTTCATCGCCGAGATGCACATTTTAATCAAAGAATATATATTGCTCAAAAAAATAAAGGGAACACAAAAATAAGACATCCTAGATCTGAATGAATGATATATTCTTATTAAATACTTTCTCCATTACATAGTTGAAACTGAATTGTGCTGACAACAAAATCACACAAAAATTATCAATGGAAATCAAATTTAGCAACCCATGGAGGTCTGGATTTGGAGTTACACTCAAAATTAAAGTGGAAAAAAACACTACAGGCTGATCCAACTTTGATGTAATGTCCTTAAAACAGGTCAAAATGAGGCTCAGTAGTGTGTGTGGCCTCCACGTGCCTGTATGGCCTCCCTACAACGCCTGGGCATGTCCTGAGGTGGCGGCGGATGGTCTCCTGAGGGATCTCCTCCCACACCTGGACTAAAGCATCCCCCAACTCCTGGACAGTCTGTTGGTGGATGGAGCGAGACATGATGTCCAGATGTGCTCAATTGGATTCAGGTCTGGGGAACGGGCGGGCCAGTCCATGGCATCAATGCCTTCGTCTTGCAGGAACTGCTGACACACTCCAGCCACATGAGGTCTAGCATTGTCTTGCATTAGGAGGAACCCAGGGCCAACCGCACCAGCATGTGGTCTCACAAGGGGCCTGAGGATCTCATCTCGGTACCTAATGGCAGTCAGGCTAGCTCTGGCGAGCACATGGAGGGCTGTGCGGCCCCCTAAAGAAATGCCACCCACACCATGACTGACCCACGGCCAAACGGGTCATGCTGGAGGATGTTGCAGGTAGCAGAACGTTCTCCACGGCGTCTCCAGACCCTGTTACGTCTGTCACATGTGCTCAGTGTAAACCTGCTTTCATTTGTGAGAGCACCAGGGTGCCAGTGGTGAATTTGCCAATCTTGGTGTTCTTTGGCAAATGCCAAATGTCCTGCACGGTGTTGGGATGTAAGCACAACCCTCACATGTGGACGTCGGGCCCTCTTACCACCCTCATGGAGTCTGTTTCTGACCATTTGAGCAGCCACATTTGTGGCCCGCTGGAGGTCATTTTGCAGGGCCCTGGCAGTGGGTTTAGGCTACTAGTGTGGGATCTAATGTTTCATTAATAGGGGTAGCTTAAAAGCAAAAAAAGATATGTCAAGGCTACTGGAGTCTCTCTTTTTTTTTAATGAGATAATGCACTAAGTGTCCAATTAGTTGACTTCTATATTGTAACATAGCAATAATGAACATATTTGTTTGTTAGTAAATGTATATCCTGCTTTTACTTCAGGAGCTATAGGCGGCATCAAATCATTCCATCTTCTAATTTTCTTCTCACAAGAACTATCCTGAGGTAAGTTGATCTGAGAAATAACAATTAGCCCAAAGCTACCCAGTGAACTTTCACGTCCAGAGTAGATTTGAACCCTGAACCTGGATCTCTCTGGTCCTATCCTAGGACTTAATAGTATATCATGCTTTTTGAAGTTTAAATGCATATATTTAATGTAAGTAAGTTCCGTCTCACCTTAGTTCCTAGAATGTACGGAAAATGAGATGGATGAAAACTTATTCTTATTAATTTATGAGAGAGTTTACCATAACCTATCAATACATTAAGTTATGTAACTGTTATACCAGGCATTTTATGTGTGCATTAAAAAAAACAGCACTTTAAGCAGCACTTCTTTGAGGGAGCCAAGAAAGAAATTTAATTGAAATAGATTACATATTAGTATTTATATTTTATATAACATGTAAAGTATCTAGCTAAAACGAAGTCTGCCAGCTCAGAACTTTGTATGGACATTTCACAGCTCTCAACTGCCTCTTCAATCGCTGATATAATTTGACCAAAAGACTTCATTTTCAGGGATCACCTGGCAACACTTCAAATCAATTATTGCCTTTTCTTCAAAGTTCTCACTCCTTCAAAGCTCAATTTTAAACTAAAAGGCAACGGCACTCATATTTTCACTGGGTTAGTCTAAAAATTTTAGATCTGAAGGCATCAAAGGTGGTTGGCTCATCCTATCAGGGGGTCATTGTAGTTGGAATTATACTTAATAATAGCAATAGCTAATTGGGCAGAGGGGAAGAGGTGCGAGAATAATTTTGTTGCTACTGAAAAAAACAATTTTCCTACATCCAAAAGTCTTAACAGAAGAAAAGAACATTTAGATGTACCAAAATTACCATAATGAGAGAGAACCTCTGCATTTATTGTGCTATAAAACACTAATCTGTTGGAAAGTAGCCTTTAAAGATAACCTTGCAGTTTTAAAAGAGAATGCTTCCATAGCCTTTCGTGTCTTAAAGTGAATGAAAGCCAACTTTAAAATATGAAGAACTATTCTGTAACAAATTCACAGAGATAAAAGGACACTTTCAGCATAATTTAGGATTGTTTATAAAATTATGAATGTTTGGGGTGAGGTAATGGAAAGTCTTTAAATGCCTTGCCACTCAAATTACTTCTCAACTTATTCCAGAGGGCAGCTGTGTTAGTTTGGTACAGCAGAAACATTCAAAACAATAAATGTGTTAGTCTTTAATGTAGTCTTTGCTACTTTTTCTAGCTTATGAAACAGTGGAAATGTTCCCATACCTAGAAAGAAGTGGCCCAACTGTAAAATAAACACTAAGCATTTGTTAAAGCAGGAGCATAAAATGATCCTCCTTTTCTTTGCAAATAAGTGGTTGAAGAAGGATTAGAACCATCAGAACCATCACATCAAGCAGCCTTTGCTGACTCATTTTAATGTCCTGGATTTCCATTCCTGATCATCCTGGCCAAATACTCACCTGATGCATGCTAGAATTACGGCCTCCCTGAGTGTGCTCTGGTCTATAATACCACAGGAGGCTCATCATCAATTCCCCTAGAAAGGAATAAAGTAGTTTTTCTTTTTTAAATATTCTAACACACCAGCATCAAGTAGAACATAAAGGCAGTCTGCTTACCTTTAATAGTGCTCACTAGTGCAGTCATACATATTGGAAATGCATCCATGCATAACCAACACTAGAAGCTAGTGAGAGCTGCAGGGGATGTTTTTAGTGGGAAGTTCTCACTTATTTCAGTTTCCCCGTTAGAAGAACCAGACAAAAATGACGTCTATTACTTGAGCAAAAGTGACATGTGGAAATAAAACTGCAAAAAATAAAAAAACCCACGCCACTATCTGAAGGGTTATTAGGTTAATTCCCTTCCTTGTCATGTGTTAGGAGAACTGTTTATTGTGGGATAGTTAGGCAATGTCTTGTGGATTAAGCACTGATATTCCACAATTAGTTGCAACATGAATGAGGAGCGAGTTCTGCATTTTTGTTGACAGACAAAAACAGCTGGTCCACCTGATTCCAAAACACAGGACTGAACTTTGTACATAGCTGAAGAATGACGTGAATTCTCGATGATTAACATAATAGGAACAAATAGGAGACGCCCATATTCATTAATTGGGAAGCTTTTACAGTGGGTAATTCAACTCAGATGGGGATGTCAGTTGTGAATTTTCCAGGGAGATTCAATCCTACACAAGAATGAAGTGAAAGCTGCACAGGTGACAAAATCAGTTTTTCAGGTGATGATTACGAGAGTTATAGGTCAGAACAATTAAATACAGAAAGCTTTGTGAACTAAAACCTGAAATAGAAACTGCCATAATCCACTGGTCACAATATTTATTAAGCCAGCTGGGGAAGACTTACAGTATTTTTCCACAGTAGTCTGGTCAGTGTGAATCTAGAATTGCCCCTATGAAGGGAAATGAGACGGCAGAATGAAAGTAAGACCTCTCAAAGCCTGAGAGATGGAGAAGATGAAGGGTTCCGTGGACCAGTTTTCAAAGTTGGATTAAAAAGAGCAACAATTGTCTATGACAGGTATATTTGGATGATGAGAAGACAGAGATGAGTAATCATGGTACATCTTAAAAACTACAGAAAAGAACACCTACTAAATGATATTTCCTGTGTTATAACTTTTGTAATGTGAGAACAGGTATGTTGTAAAATCAATTAAAACAAACCAATTTCAGTAAAGGCAGGAGGTTTTGAAAAATCATCATCTAGATTTTTCTATCATAAGTTGAAGTGTTTCAGTTTCTTAAATCTATCTCTTTTATTATCTCAAAAGAAACTATTGAAGTAAATAAAGCGTTTGAATATATGTGGCTGACTTTATTGAAAACTTCTGGAAGATCTCAAGAACTTTAGCATGAAGAATAGGCGAATGACAAACAAATCCTAAAAAAGATTGTGCCACATACTCAAATTATAATAACCCAGGAATTTGATGTAACAGCTTCTCTCAATACACGAGATTTAGTAAGCCTGAGATTTGAGAAGCATCTACAATAATAGGATTTGGTATCAAGTGTCAAAAGAGAAGAAAGCATTAATATCCTTAAATTTCATGCAGGTTCTTAAGGTTCTTTGTAATTAAGGAAACAGATGCTATTGAGTCAGGAGATAAATGAAAGAGTGAAATTGGTGGTCTGATTAAGTGGAAAAATTGTCAAAGTAATAATCTTCAGAATTTGAGTGAACATATGCAGGTAAAGTTTGAAAGTATCAGTGGTAGTGTCCAATGGGGCAGATTGGTAAAATTCACATTGAAATCAGGTCCCTAAATGGTGCCATGGCTCACATTGCATGGAAAGATAACAATGCCAGGGAGAAAAATGGAGAAATAGGATCTATACTATGTAGTCTATATAGAAATTCTTCATCAGAGAAGCCATAGTAGGAAGAGTTGAGGGATTTCCTGGCAACTCTTAGTGAGATTAGGATGACCTGGACTGAGAAGAACATGATTTCTTTGGCAACTTGTCTGCACTTTTAGAAAGTCATTCAGGTTCTGTCAAAGCTGGAGACAAGGAGACGGTTATGGCAAATGAATCCTCTCACAAGTGATGTAGTTGAATGAGACCCAAAAGAGGATACCTTTGATATAGTATTAAAGAGAGACTTTGTACTGAAGACTTTTTTTAAACCAGGAAGATCACTGGACAAATGACTGGAATGGGAAATTCAGTAATTTGCTTGAAATAGTAAAAAAAAAATGGTATGAGCATACCATTTTCATAGGTTGAGTCTGAACTAAGAGTGGTTAGCATTGAAGATCAAATTGGAGCTATTGATTCTGAAGTGAGTGGCATAATTTCCAATGTCATTATCTCTGAAGCCCAAATAGATATGAGAATGACCTTCTCCTGTAAACACTTGAGCAAATGATGGTTTTCAAGGTTATGTAACCATCAAGACAGCTTTCTATGACATGAGTTTCTCTTAGTCTTAGCAGACAGAAAGGTGTTGGTAGGGAGCAATTTGCTATCATAGTTTTTGAAGTGTGCCTTTGCCTTACACCTGCAGAGGACTCCTTCAAAACCTTTGCCTCAGTGAAAGATGCAGGGGAGCAAACAAAAATCATAAAAAACACTTCTGAATCACTAAGCACATTTTTGAGAAGAGAAGAATCCAGATGATTCTAAAGTGTCAGAAGGAAACTAATGGAAGCAATGGAGAACATTCTCAGATGTGGACTGGATGTTAAGTTTCCAAAGAAACCATCTGCAGTTCTAGAAATTTCCATTACTGACACTCTGAAGACTCATCACCCAGTGTGAAATGCACAGAGATCATGCCACCTCAATCCTTGGAAATGTCACCCTGCTTTGCAATTGAAAGAGATGTTCATGCGGATTGAATGCCCCATGCAAACCTTCTAATTTTCTTTTTGCCCCTAGCTTTACTAGACATGTTTGTATTTTTAAAATATGTGGAAATAATTCTGAGGAGCTGTAAACATTGTGAACTGATTCAAATTCAGCACCACAAACTGCCTGCTTGTGTTGCATGTTAACAGTATACTCCCTTCCCCCATATCCTCAGTTATGGAGAGATGTAAGTATAGTCTAACTGTCTTCAACGAGAGCATTTTGAAAATGGCCCGTCTACTTTCATCAATAATGCAACTGATGGAGATCCCTAACCACTAAATCTATGGGGAAGGAACAACATATACCTCAGAAATATTTTTAAATTCTTATTTCCAATTCTCTGGCAGCATGGCCTTTGTTTAGTATGACTTTATGGCAATCAAACGAACAGAAATCAAGTTATCTTCCATTTCCCAGGTGACAAACTACAGAGAATATTAGCCTAATTAGAGGTTCAAGACATTCTGGCTGTGGAAATATTTTGTGGGAGTTGCTGTTTCTGATGTTAACTTGGCAAAATCACTGCAACTGTTTCCAGGGTGCACATCCGCAATTATTAGAACCAATGTCGAATGATTCTTAGGAAATAAAGTAAGCCGAAAAGCTTCAGAAATTATTCCACTTTGGGTTTTATTTTTTTGGGGGGGGGGGATGGAGTGATGTATGGGTGACTATTAACCAATTGGATGTAATTATCTGTTGTAAGAGACAGGCATTTTTTCCAATTCAAAATCTAATTCAAGGACAGAGTTAATTACTCTTGCCTTCATGTCAGAGCAGAAGCCTCTGAATGCCTTTAATAGTAAGGCACCTATTTGCCAACTTAAAAAAAAAGAACTGCACTGGTTTTGCCAAGTTGACATCAGAAACAGCAGCTCCCACAAAGTATTTCCATGGCAGGAATGTCTTGAAACTTTAATTAGGCTAACATTCTCCATACTCTGTCATCTGGGAAATGGAAGATAACTTGATATCTTTTTGCTTGATTGCCATACAGTAGTACTAAACAAAGGCCATGCTGCCATAGAAATGGAAATAAGAAATAAAGATAATTTGGGGATATACGCTATTCTTTTCCCTTTGAACTAATGGTTAGGGATCACCATCAATTGTATCGTCCCAAAGATGCTTTTTAAAAGGCAATTGTACTTAGTTTTTCCTTGAAGACATTTTGCTCCTCATTCAAGAAGCTTTTTCAGTTCAATCAGTTAGAACTGAAGAAGCTTCTTAGATGAGAAGCAAAATGTCGTCAAGGAAAAAACGAAGTCCAGTTGCCTTTTGAAAAAGCACCTTTGGGACAATCATGACCTGGATGACCAAGAATGTCTATTAATTGCCTTATTAAAGAGATGATGTAAATGAAAGAAAGCTCCACAGGTTGCCAACTGGACTTCCAGGTTAATTTAATTTCCTACCTTGGATCCTCCTGACCTGATCCAAGCTTGCAAGTATTATCATCATGGATACAGATGGGTTGCCTGAATCATTTATATGCCTTTTACATTCTAGAGATTTCTGTTACACTGGGCCTTTGGTAGACAGGTACACAGGGAATGATATGCAAAATGATTTTCAGATACACACATACACACACTCCAGATTCCATAAATCTTTTCTCAACAAATACATTATCACACAGCTAACATCCATCATATAATTGGCCATTATCTTTTGTGCTCAATACCTGTTTTGGGGTCTTCCCACAGGGCGGATATCTTAGCCACATAAGGCATCGATTTCTTCCGTGGCCCTGATTTCAGAAGGACTGTATCCCGAACCCGAATGATTTCTCCATCTCTTTCCACGGCCTGGTAGCTCTTACGAACAGCTGGCTCTGGCTCATTCTACAAATATTGACAAGAGAGAGCGCCAAGAAAAGGAGTCAGTCTGTAAAAACAATGCTGAGAAACAGACACCAGCAGCCTCCACTAATCCACCTACGCCAAGGAGACAGCTTCCTGCCAAAAAAAGGGTGTCTTTATTGCTAAAGAGCCCATGGAGAAGACGGATCATACAAAACAGCAGGATGCTTCTCTCTTCCCAGCGGGTTAATTTCAGAAGCAAAACATGCTGCTCAAATGAAAGGTAACGATTACTAAAGCCAAGACGAAGAAATATTCAAGTCACTTTACTTAGTTCAGATTCATTTTAAGGACAAAAGCCGGACAAAAGGGGAGCTGCTTCATGCCTGGCTCTGTGGGAGACTGCAAGGCTAACAACCCCATTAATCCATCTGAAGCGGTCTGGTGGAGAAATCATTAATGTGTGTCCACTGATACTGAACCGCTCTTGGTTGCAAAGAGTTAAACGACTGAAGGACCATGCTCGCTACACTTTTAAATCCTTCTTTGCCAGTTTCCATGATGCACATTGAAAATATGATTTGCCTTGTGAGAATTGTTGCCAGATATTTGTCCTGCTACAGCCAGCGGTGGGATACTAGAAACCAGGAGACTTTGAATTCTAGTTCCACCTTGGGCACCAAGCCAGCTGGGTGACCTTGGGTGAGTCACTTTCTTTCAGCTTTAAGGAAGGAGGCTAAATCATTTCTGAAAAACCTTGCCAAGAAAATGCAGGGACTGGTTCAGGCAGTCTCCCAGAATTGAGCAGAAGGGAAAAAAAAGTAAAAAATAGTCTGCTACAAGCACTGTAACCAAACATCTATGTGTGGACATATGTGGATATCCCCACATAATGAAATATTTTTGTGGTTTTACATTTCTTTGCCCACACACATAGTAAAGATCTATACAAAATGTGTGTTATAGTTAGAAGTTTCAAAATGGAAAAGTTGATACCAATTCTAGCTATAGTATGTACTTAAATGGACACTTTTATATAGATTTGTCCATAGATAACTGTTCTCCTCTCTCACTGCTATTGTACATTTCTAATATGTTCCATGTGTTGCCAGAAAAAGTATATTATACCGTATTTCCTGTGCTTTTAGAATTCCTCCAAAAATAAGTTTTTAGAATGTTTACAACGGTGTGGTCACAAAATAAAATGGAATTGCCGAAAGAAATCTGTGAGAAATACGTGACCAATCTTGACATTCAAAGTCATAAGATCTGGAATAAAAATGATGCGTTCAAAGAAAAAATTGAATTCTGGGATGGGGAGGGGTTTCACTATCAAACTGAAGAAAATAACCCTGTAAAGACTTTTATCTTAAGATTTATGACAATGACGCTTTCTAAAAATCACTCCCACAATTTCCAGGCAGGCATTGGTATGAAACACTGATGTGAGATGCACTCACCACCACCACCACTGACGTTCCAGTGACTAATGTCAATATGAATCCTGATGCAAAGATTTCATCTAGGAATCTCTTGTTGCTAATTTCCCACCACACGTTTGAAGAAGGAAAGAGGTTAAAAACTAGGCAAGAATTGTCCAAACAGGAGACAGCCTTTTTAAAGGCAAGTGGCATTATGCCTGCCCCAAGGAGCCTCTCTTGGAGCTAGTTGCTTACATCTCCCCATGCCGCCCAAACAAGCCAGAAAGGACACGCAGAAGGCAGATTTAGTATTTTAGAGGATTCAGTCTATATCTTTGGTTTCCACAAGATCAAATGTATTCGAAGAAGCAGCACCAAGCGATGCCTCACTCTCTGAAATGGAGTCTCCCCATCCAGCATCCAAACCAGATCCAAACCAAAGCAGACAGAGAAGATACTTTATCTGCAAGGAAATTCTCGAATTTATGTGGTGTGTCTGCAGGGAGTTTATTCTACCCATCCTCTCTAAAAGATTCTGGGTCACTCTGAACATAGTTGCTAGATGGAACCAATGGACACAATAATTGCAGAGGAGAACTTTGCCGTTTGCATTGCCACTGAGGGGGGGTCTCAAAACATGAACTCTTGCTGAAGTTTGGTTGTGGTTTCTGTTTTTTTGGCCACAAACAAACATTTTTCCAAACATTTCATTTCTCTCAACTCTTCAGAAAACCAAGAAACTCTGCCTGGGACAATGATTAGACAAAAGTGTTGTGGGAGTAGCCACATTTATTATTCTGACTAGATCTACTATGTCATGAATGGGTATGGTCTTATTCTGCACAAATCTAGCATTTAGTGATAGAAGTTGGATACCAAGTTGCCCAAGAAGCCAGCCATATCTACAGGATTATTGTTTGCAAAAAAGTAGCCAAAAGTGCCAAATGCAAATATAAATGAGAGAATCTGAATGAGAAAAGATGGCAAGGGCTGAATTTTGGAAGAAAGAAGCATAAATAGAAAGCACATTGAGTGTAAGTAGTCTTCCACCTATATCCAAACCTACAACTGGGCCTTGGAGTTTTGGCTTTCCCAGAAACGCTGTGGTCATGTGACTGAGATTTGGTCAATCTGTTGCAGCACCGCATGATCATGTGATCACCTTTGTAACCTTCCTTGGTGCTTCCCAAGAAAGGCAATGCGGATGCCAGCTGGTCGCTGGATTGTGTTCTCCCCTACCCATGCACCCTCCCCCCCAGCCCCATTTCGTTAACATTTATTTATTTAATTTATTTATTTCCCCCCCCCCCANCAGCCCCATTTCGTTAACATTTATTTATTTAATTTATTTATTTCCCCCCCCCCCATCTCATAATGAAATGTCTGTGGATGGCTTATATTATTAAAATATTAAAATCCTGACAGATAAATATTTTGTAAAACAATAAAAATGGAAATCACAGTGAAAAGTAAAATTAAAAGATGGGGAGGGAGGGAACAGGATATCCGGGGGCTGGGGGTGGTGTAGGATTGTCTCTTAATCTATTAACCACCTCCAGTGTGATGCTCCCACATTGGGGCCCCAAGCCATCTGGCAGAGCCAGGTCTTCAGGTTCTTGCAGAAGGTCTGCAAGACGGATCTCAACTCAGGAGTAAGATGTTCCAAAGGGCAGGAGCCATGGCGGAGAAGGCCCTTCTCTCCTGGACCCCGCTAGTTTGAATTCCTTGACTAACGGGGTCCACAACATTCCTCCTCTGCCAACACAGGTGGGGAGGCCAGCCCCAGTGGGGTGAGATGGTTATGCTGACCATAACTGCCTAATGACTATGGGATTACGATTATGGGGTTAACGATTGTAACCAGGACTGCAGGGATTGCTGCTGCTAAACAATGTGATTGCACTTTACAATTGCACTGCTTAACAATGGAAATTTCAGTTCCAATTGCTGTCCTAAGTCAAGGACTACCTCTAAGACATTTTATAGAATACCTTGTCGGTCAGGCAGGGATCCACAACCCCCGCTCCTTGGACCAGCACTGGGCCATGGCATGCCAGAAACTGGATTGCACAAGCAAGTGAAGTCCCATTTGGCAGCATGCGAAACCATGCCCCCTCCGATCCGTGGAAGTACCTCTCGCCCAAAAGGTTGGGAGCTGCTGCTGTAGGGTTTTACAGTAGAGAAGCACTTGCCTCCATTGCAGATGACAGAACTTCATTAAAGTCCATCAAATGATCAATTATTTAGGGGATTGCAACTAATTGTCTCATAAGCCATTTTGAAGTATTTACAGAATTTGAATATATAGTAACTCCAATGTCATATCTGGTCGCAAAATGGGTGAATATTAGTAGTGTAGTTTTAGAGTCTGTCTTGCAGCAATTTTTTTTTGTAAAGATGTAGTTGTGTACAATCACCAAAGCTTAGTAAATTTTTAAACAGGAATTTTCCACCTTCTTAGGGTTCAACTTTTTAAAAACATTTTTAATCCTACCTTTATTATTTTATAATAATATACATTTTAATATATATTTATAAATTATTTACAATTTATAAACATTTCTATTTGTGTAATATATTTCTATAATTATATTTATAAATTTCTATAAAATTATAATATTAGGAATTTATAATAACTCTGGAACTGACGTGTTTACAGAAACTAATAATTTCCCTCCTTCTAGTTCCATGTGTTTTTAACATGAGAGACAAGATTATTTTTATAAATAACTCAAGGCAACTATCATACCTAATACTTCTTCCTTCTCTTACTTTCCCTATAACAACCCAGTTAAGTAAGTTGGACTGAGAGAATGACCAGCTTTTAAGTCACCCAACTGGCTTTCAAGCTTAAAATGGGATTAGAATTCAGTCTCCTGGTTTGTAGCCTGATGCCTTAACCACTAGACCAAACTGGCTTCCAATATTAGGACTATTATTTTATTGCCTAGAGAAAGATGGCTGATGTTTGAAGACTTTGCTGTGAACAGCACTCTGAAAGAGATACAGTACTTCCTTAACAACAAGTATAGTATACTTAATCCCAGCACCTAATATTTATTTCTCCTATACAAATATGTATATGTATAATAAGTATAATCTATAGATTTCCAGTTTAACTTAGTTTTTAACAAATCTATTATTTTTCTCATTTTTTTTTAAAAAAAGGTCTTTTAAATATCTTCTAGGGAAGTCTTCCAATATATTTCTCAAAGAAAGTATACTTTAAAAGTGATCAGAGCAAGACTTTTAAGTCATAGACAAGCTATGACTAGCCTCTTTGTCTTGCTATCTTTGCTGAGAAATTGCTACAAGGCATTCTGCTCCTGTCCCAAATAGGTAAGATTTAGATTGCAATGATAACTTAGCAAAGATAAGGTTCTTTTCTTCCTACACCAAAAGGCAATAAAACATTATGTCACAAACAATCCTGATGTAACCTAAATTGTTTTGCTTCTTTACCATACACTGCTTCTTTATTTTTACAAATATATATTCTTTCTTAGCTCTGCCTGCTAACAAGAAAAAGCCATTTGCAGAATGCTTACCACAACATAGACAGCCTTCTCAGATGCCGCTCCAATGGGTATCCAGCCATTTGTGGCTCTCCTCCGGTTGATGCGTTGCTGCTTTGGATGCAGGTGACTTCCCACTGTTTTGCTGTCAGATACGTGCAAGTAGCTAGTGGTATTTCGGAGGCCCGACTTTGAGCCGCTGGGTGGTTTGGAGCTCTGCGGGCATTCACGGGCCATTGTCTGGGGCTCTGAGTTTGGTGTTCGTAAGTGAGGAACAGGTTCTGCAGCTGGTGGCACACTGGGTACCGGACATCCTGAGAGAGGATGGGCAGGTGAAACGGGATGTCCTGCCACTGGGATTGTGAGGCTCAGCTGGTCCAGGGACTTGCAGCTATCTACAAGGTAAGCAAGGTGAATAACTAATACAAGATTCAACCTTTCACAATTTCTGGAATAATTCCCAAGGAGGAACATTGAAAACCACCATTTAACCATAACCATATTATTGCCAGAACTCAAGTCTCACATTTGAACAGATGTCAAAGGTGATCTATAGGCCATATGAATATGTGATATTTTTATCAGTTGGTTTCCATCATAATTAACTTAGTATTCTTAGTGTACAAAATGTATGACATCTATATTTGTACTAAATTATCAAATCTTATTTTCAGTCTTGAGAATCAAGCATCATTTTCCTTGAATATTTCCTCCACAAAATAAAAACCTGAAGTTCTAGTGCTACACCTGATGAATAGAAAAAAGAAAAAAATACAGAAGCAGTTTCATTTAAACTTTCTATGCATGATACCTATCAAAAGTATCCAGTGCTCACCTCCCTAATACTTAATACAGTTTCTACCCATGTTTCATGAGTCCCAGAGGGAGTCACTAGCCCATATTTCAGTAGCTAAGGAAAAAGATGCTTTCCATTTCCATATCTTCCCCCTCCACAAAAAGTTTGGCATTTGGAGCAAATAAATTTGTTTGAAAACGTCTTCTTCAGATTTTCAATCATTCATAAAATCCATGTTTTTGAAATACAAATCACTAGGGATGTATAAAATGTTTTATGCTCAAATCATTTTGAAATACTTGTTCTTAATTTCCAAACATCAAAACAAGGTGTTTCAAAACATCTCCAAAAGGATTAAAATATCTTGTTTCTAAAGCAAATAAATTATTTTTAACCTGAAAGAACTGTTTTGAATTCAAAATGGAATATTTCAAATGGAAATATTTTACACACCACTATAAATCATGCCACCAATTCCTGCCATACGAGCAAAATGGATGGACCATATTTTTATTTCATCAACAGTGGGATAAAGTCTTTTAATTTTTCTCCTGACAATACGCATGAATTCAAGAATAATTATCAAATAGTTTATCAAATAGTATCTCAAGAAAAATTAGAGCAGGGGAATGATGAAACTGGGAATCAAAATAGTTCAATTCAGCTGTGCAGAGATCTGGATTTAAATGGGGGAAAGGTGACTTAGATGTCCATGAGGACACATGCCTACATATTGTAGAAATGTGAAGCCCGTAGGCAGCCTAAAAGCTGTGATTTGACCTTTCTTTGATTTTGTTTTCTCAGTGTCTTGCTCTTGATTCCTGCCAAGGAAATAAAAAAAACGCCCTGTTCAAACTAAGGCTGAGCAAAAAACTGGGGACACTAAGAAGGAGTGTCCTCAAAATTTGGCTCAGCCTATCGGATGAGAGAGGAAGCATCTCCCATGCCTGGATGCTCTGAACAGTTCATCTGGAGAAAAACAAAACTTCTTTTCCTGGGCTCATGCAACTTTTTCTTTCTAACCTAGATCATGGCACAGCTCTATGTGGAAGTAGCTGCTGATGCAGTGCTAATGAAGGCTATCTTCCCATAAACAGCTAAAAGTAAAACATGCTTGACATTGGTCATGATTTTCAAGAACACAGAATGAGTGGCCTGAAGTCTTCAAACTTCATCAAATATGTTTAGAATAAGAGTCATGCATCTTAATGTAAAGATTCTGAGTGGCAAGAATCAGTGCAGATAAAAAGTGGCTTATGCCTGACCAATTCCACAAGAAGTACCCTTCACCCTGAAGAGTGAAACATTTTTACATGAGCAGAGATATTGCTACCCATAAAAATCAATAATGCTTCGTGTAACCTCTAGAAAGCAAGAAAGTTCATTGACATGCAAGCTGTGATAAAACCAAGTCCCTGCTGAAATCCCTGAAATCCTGACAACTATTTTTTTTTTTAAAAAAGAATATTGCCATTGATTTTTACCTAAAGAATGTAGCATGACTGAGATGTTTTACTGAGAGAAAAAGCCATGAAACTATTGCTCCGTCCCACAGGGAGAGCAGCAGGGGTGGGATCCTACCAGTTCGCACCTAATCGCTAGAACCGGCTGTTAACATTCTAAGCAGTTCAGAGAACCGATTGTTAGAAGAAATTACTGGCCTAATCCTGTAAGGAAGGCAGGAAGGAAACATTCTGGTGTTGCTTACAGAAACTGCCTCTCTGTTAACCCTTATTACATTCTTGCAATAGTTGTGTGTGAAAACTAAATCATTTCTTCCAGTGCCTCTGTAGCTTTAAATGGTCACTAAACAAATGGTTGTAAGTCAAAGACTACCTGTATTTGGGATAGGGTGTAATTTCGGGCTTGCGAAAAATATACATATGATATACCTTCAAACTGGTTTGTTGCTTGAAGGACCCAGAAACTCAGGGAGAGAAAGGGAAGAAATAATTTTCTGCTTGTGATCCAACAAAGATGGAATTTTTCTAGATACTATTTTATTTTATTGTTTTGTTTTACTTTACCTTTACTTTACCTTTATTTTATACTGTCCATCTTCCCTATAAGACGACTGTTTACTACTCACAGAAAGCTGGAAGCAGTGCACAAATCACTCTACTACCATTTGAACTTTTTGTGTTCAAAGAATGACACAACTCTTCATGTAGCAAGTTCGTCTTTTTTCTAGGGAAAGCATTCACTGATTAGGCTACAAACATGCTTCCACATTATTCAGAACATTAAACATGATCTCAGTTCTGAATACCCAGCTATAGCCAACCAAGTAAAACTTTGAAATGCATAACAGCACAGCTTAATCTGTGGAGCTAACACTATTTTAATTTTACAAATAAATTATATAGCTATTAACTCTTCAGTGCAAGACAGGATTTGGGGAATCCTGTGGAATAATTCCACAGATTAAAAAAAAGTTCACTCACACAGTCTTTATCCATATGCTTCTTTTTGAATGGCAGTACCCTTCTGCAAAATGAGTAAGTCATAATACCCATTTTTCCCACAGTCCTAGTTTAAATATTGCTTTGATCTATCTAAAACCCTCCAGCAATTTAATTGAATTAGTTATTCCTTCCTGAAATCTTAAAATTGTTCTCACAGCATGGTTGCACACAGCCAGAAAATGATGACCACAGAGACACCTGCCATTTTGAAGAGAAGAAATTATGCCTCTTTTATCAACTAATTGTCTAAATAACCATTATTATAATTCTATAGTCCTGCAGGTTTTATACTAGAGATACTAGTATGGAATTTTCCAACACAGCAAATAAGAGAAGTGTTTTAAATAGTCTGAATTAGAATTCTATACACAAGCAACAAAAGAAGTAAAATACACATCACTGGAACCCACTTATGCAAACACCAGAAGTGTTCTTTTTGAATCAGATTACATATTGAACTGGCTCAACAGAAGCCAGTCTATTGTTCTCTTTTGCACAGTAGGCTCTTCTCTAACTTCTTTCTTAGTCTTTCTACCTAAATGCCTTTATTCAACAAATGGATAGCATCTTTTCAGACACTTTTGAGCTGAGGCATGGTTGAATTTAACTTTAAATTAGTTAAATGCACAAATACAATTACTCAACATGCATTTATTAACTCTCTCAGCTTAAAAACCTTTGACAATAACTTTTGGATGGGCGAAAGGGATTTTAATAATTTATTTCAAGACTGAGATTTAGAAAATGGTTATTCAAACCACCAACTCCAAGTTTTTCTGTTATCAGTGAGAAGGTCTTGCTTCCCAAGGGGATCACAGAAAAGCTATACAAAATAAATTTAAAAGGTGACTAGCCTAATAAATTGGGGATAATTAGGCTCTAATAAGGCCCGGTCCTACTGGCCAACGGACGCAAAACGTATGCATAAAGGACACAGCGGACGAGCAAAATTTCAGGGGTGGCTCCATCCGTTGTCATCCACTCCAAAAAGTGGTGAAAATTTGCATAAACAGAACGGAAAAGAAGGAAAAGAATGGACATGGGTAGTTTGTAGCGGGGATGTTAAACGGATGTTCATCGGAAGCTTAGCGGATGAAAGCGGATGGAAGGGGATGACACCTCCGAAGGGGTTATGGGGGATAACTGAGAAGCGGACGCATAGCGGATGAAGCAGATGCATCACGTACGCCTAAAGGAAAGGGGATGCCGCACGGATGTATATTGGATGCAAACCGTTCACTGTGCATCGTTTCTATTTCCGTGCTACTAACGATGTATAAACGTTCCATGTACCTTTTCTTTCCTCCCTCTTTCCGTTTTTAGCGGCAGCGGATGTGAATTGAGGGGATGGCCTGAGGATGCAGAGAGGATACAGCAGACGTTTAACGGATGATAATAGACACAGAACGTTTGTTGCCCGTATATGTCGCGGATGTACATCGTACACGGCGGAAAGTTCATCCGTTCACAAAGTTTTGTGCACCTCAAAACTTCTTGTACAGATGAAATCGCAGTAGACGGATGCTCGACGGATACAGCGTATGAAACACGTATGCAGTGAGTACACAACAGATGCATAGCATTTGCCAATGGATGGCAAGCTTTTTTTAACGTTTTATATCCTCTTCGCATCCGTAAGTGCAGTGGGACTGGGCCTTAAATGGGAAACAATTCAGTTGCTGAAAAGTTTGTAATTCTACCCCTTTCAACAAAATTTTAAAGGGTGTGCACACTTATGCAACCATGTTATTGTACATTTTTATTGTTCCTTTTTCCCCTTAAAGATTTCAGTTTGTTTTCTAACTGAACTGTACTGCTTATATGGTATAAGTAGAAAAAAATTCTGAAGTGATTTATCTTGCTCTAATTTTTTTCACGTCTCAAAAGCCTGACATTTTAACAGCGGTGTGTAGACTTTTTATATCCACTGAATAAAGAGTAAATATAAATCAATGATGTATAAAGTAATAATTAAAAGAGTTTTTAAGATTTTATAAATATTTGAAAATTTGCCTTTGGGGAAAATGGTATCATTTAGTTGTCATTTATGGCTTCTATAGTGATTCAATGGTCAGCAATTCAGTGATACACCTGGCAGACTTTAATAGTTATTTTTGGATCTCTGGTGTGTAAGTACAATCATAGACAATCTGCTTTGTATAGGAAAGGACACTAGTTTCTGCGTTTCCACTTAGAATTGACAGACTTCTGTCTGAACCTCTGAAAACCCACTACTAGTCAGGTAGTCCATAGCTAGATAAGATTAATAGTTTGGCTGAGGATAAGTTAACTTAAAGCTGGGAATATAAATGTTTATGATTCTTCCAAGCAACTGAAAAACAAGGGCTTTTGATTTTACTCATCATCACCAGTTGGTTGAAATTTACTTTTTTAGTGGGGAAGGATGATAGGGCAGGGAAGATAGATTGTTTTTATATTTAAAGGAATTTTTAATGATATGAGAGAAACAATTCTAATGTAGGTTAATGAACTTTTTAAAAAAGTAAACAATCTTTTTTGGTGTGGGGAGTAAAATCAGAAGCATTTCAATGCTGAAAGTATTATACTTAGAAGTCTTTGAAAGTTATAGCTAAGTTATATTCAAATTTGAGAACGGGATGTTTTTGAGTCAGTCCTGGTGACTGCCTAGATAAGTTCCTGCAGGGTTTTTGTTTTGTTTTTTGCAAGAGTTTTGGAAATGATTTGCTACTATTGCCTTTGTGCAGCTGTGAGCCACCCTACAGATGACTTCATGCCAAAAGCAGGGCTAAATTACCCAGCTTCTACCTTGGTGCCTTAACCATTACACAAAACTGGCACTTATATTTATTATAAATAAGTGTTTTCAGATAGATAAAAATTAGTACTGAATAAGAATTGGAAGGAGTTGATTTCAGAAATTTACAAGAATATAAAAAGACATTCTGTAAAAAATGTGTGTAAAAAGGAATTTAATTGCTCAAGCAACAGCAATTCCAGCTGACAGCAGAGCAGGCCTGCTGAGAAGACCACAGTACAGGGAGCCAAGAGGAACAAATGGATACAACAGCACTAGACCTCTTTACTATTTGATATTGAAGATAAAACCTTCTTTGTGTTGAACTCAACTCTCAGTGACTACACTCATCCTGATTTTATGGTAACATATGAAGCTGGTTTGCCTTTGTCTTATTCAATTTTAAAAGACTAATGTGCTGAGATTAGAGACTAGTGGTCTTTTATCCAATAAATAACAAGATCAGAATCTGGTTAGTTTTGTCAGGATCCACCAATATTGCCAACATAGGGCCATCTGCTCTATGTATTGATAACTCTACCAGTTATCAATACACAACAATGGATTATTACTCTAAAGAGCTCAGAGTCACTTGTTCTGAGTCCTGAAGTTACCTCACTACAGCACTAAGAGATCCCTCAAAATCTGGTTTTAAATTGAAAGGTCCCAACTATCTAGTATTTAGGGATATCCATGCAATCTAAAAATGATATAATCCATCTGGATCTTGAAGCATTTACTAACTTTCTCCAGCCTAATGTCCTCTTGGTGTTCTGGACTTCAAATTCAAGTGACCCATTTGAATTATAAAATTTGAAGAATAAGCTCCTTGGAGCACAGCAATTGCTAAAAACTGGGTTAGACTCTTTAAGCAAGAATCCTTGGATCCCAGCCAATCTTTCAATAAGATTCAAAAATGATTACTTGACTACCAAACTGTGAACAGAAGGATACAGAAAGAGAAACATTTAAAGAAATTTTCTTCTTTTTCACTTACATTAAGTATGTGTGGGTAGCTGGGCTAGAATATGTATTTATTTTTAAGGCTTCTTTGACATTCTTTCCTGTTTTCTCCTCTTTTGTAAACAAATAATTTGCTTTTTAGAACAAGAAAAAAGAGAATATGGGCTACTATGTTCACATGCATAATCTTAAACCATGATTTTTATTATAAAACCCCCATGTCCTTGGGAAAGACTTGATTGGTAGACAAAACAAGAACAAATCCAGCCTAAACATCTGATTGGCAATGTGATCAACCATAATAATAAATTCAGCATCACTATTGAACCATTTTGATTCCCAAATCAGTCACCCTCACTTCTGTCTTCTCGTCAAAAAGAACAAAATTCTCAACTGGAAAACAAAAAGAACTGAAATGAAGAATAATTAAGCATCTAGAACAGCACAAAAATAACAGCATAAGCTTGTCTGCATTTAAACTTGTTACAAAATAGCACAACTATTAGAAGATGTCAATACTGTAATATCAAATATAAGCATCAGCTCACTGCAAAACACAAACCAATTGATGCACAGCAGAGCTGCCGTTATAAGTCCTGCTTAGATGCAAAATCAATAAATAAGAAAAAAAAACCCCAAACAGTACATCACCAAAATGGAAGATCAGGCTGGAAAATAACAAGCTAAGATCATATGCAAATAAGCTATAATAGATAAATGAAAAGAAGTTGAAGAACAAGACCACCAAAAATACCTGAACAAGAAATAACACCTAGAGACAAAGAAGTTAGAGGAAGCACTGTTAAGTAATAAAGCAACATAACAGCCATAGACAAGAAAATCAGCAGATACGACATTCAGATTGTACACTAACAGATAACAGAAAAGTTGGAAGGGACTTGTAAGTCATCTAGTCCAACCCCCCCACCCAAGTGGGGACCTATACCATTTCTGACAAATGGCAGTCAATCTCTTCTTGAAAGTCTCAAGTGATGGCGCTCCCACAACTTCCGAGGGCAAGCTGTTCCATTGGTTGATTGTTCTCACTGTCAGAAAGTTTCTCTTGTTTCCAGGTTAAATCTCTCCTTGTTCAGTTTCCATTCATTATTCCTTGTCTGCGCTTACAGGCGCTTTAGAAAAGAGCTTGACCCCTTCCTCTCTGTTGCATTTCTCAAATATGGAAGACCGCTATCATGTCTCCCCTGGTCCTTCCTCTTTACTAGATAGCCAAGCCCAGTTTCCTGAAACTGTTCATGTTTTAGCCTCCAGTCCCCTAATCATCCTGGTTGCTCTTCTCTGTACTTTTTCTAGAGTCTCAACATCTTTTTTATAATATGGTGACCAAAACTGGATGCAGTATTCTAGGTGTGGTCTTATTAAGGCTTTAAGATGGTATTAGTACCTCACTTGATCTCGATTGTATCCTCTGTTAATGCAATTTAGGGATTGCATTAGCTTTTTGGCTACTGCTGACACCGCTGGCTCATATTTTAGCTGGTGTCCACTAAACTCCAAGATCCCTCTCACAGTTACTGCTATTGAGCTGGTTTCACCTCGTCTATATGTGTACTTCTGGTTTTTCTTGCTTAACTTTTCTCTACACTGAATTTCATTTTATTAGATACGGCCCAGAGTTCCAGTCTGTCAAGATCCATCTGCATCTTGAACCTATCTTCTTGGGTGTTAGCTATTCCTGCTTAGCTTTGTATCATTCTGCAAATTTGTTAAGTCCCTTCTATTCCCTCATCTAAGTCGTTAATGAAGATATTGAAGAGTACTGGGCCTAAGACGAGAACCTTGTGGCACCCCACTGCTTACTTCCTTCCCTCCATGTAGACTTAGACCCATTGAGGACTACTCGTTGAGTGCGGTTTGTCTTTGTCAGCCAGTTGCGAGTCCATCTAGTGGTGGTGCTATCTTTTCCACTTTTTTCTCGCTTACCAAGAAGTAGGTTGTGGTCTACTTTGTAAAATGCCTTGCTAAAATCTAAAAATCTAAACACTACAGGCAGAATCTCCCATTTCAGTTGAATCGGAAAAGTTCCTATCAATGGAAAGACTGCAATAAACTAGTCAACTCCTAACAAAGAAGACATAATGCAATTCTGGGCACAGCTATGGGACAAAACAATGAAATACAAGAATGTACCTTGCATAAAGAAGGCAAAGAAGGAAAAATGAAAGAACTTGTTATAAGAGCAACAATGTATTTATTTTATTAAATGTATATGCTGCCCATCTCTATCCAAAACAATAAAAATAAAAATATAAAAGCAATCATAAATATATGAACAATTATAATTACAGAGGATTAAATGCAGTTTTTCAAAAACTACAGGCTCAAGCAGAAGATACCTTCCCACCAACCTAAAGTATCTCCATCAGGGCTCCATGCCAACTGGCAAGAGCTAATTCTTAAGGTCCCCTGAGAAAGCTAAATGGATAGGATGGACCAACTTCCAGCAGCAAAATGTACCAAAGGGAAGAGGCCACAGTAGAAAAGCCTATCCCTTCTGCTAGAACAAATGGGCAAGACAGCTTCTTGAGACAATATGGTTCCTCGGATATCCTGGACCAGTGGTGGGATTCCAATTTTTTTTTCCTACTGTTCTGTGGGCACAGCAGGGGAAGGATACTGTAAAATCTCCAGTCAGAGGTGGTATTTGCCAGTTCTCCTACTCAAAATTTCTGCTACCGGTTCTCCAGAACTGGTCAAAAACTGCTGAATACCACCTCTGTCCTGGATTGATGCCACAAAAGGGTTTAAAGCTGATAAGACTCTGAACTGGACCTGGATGCAAATCAACAGTGAGCAAAGTTCATGTAACAGTGTTGTTACATGTGACATCTCAGGGGCTCCAGAACTCTCTACACCACTGGGTTCTGAACCAATTGAAGCTTCCAAATATTCTTCAAGGGTAGCCCCATTTAGGAAGCATTGTGGTAATCCAGATAAGAAATGATCAAGGCATGAATGGCTGAGCATACAGCCTCATGATCCAGAAAGGCACACAACTGGTATGTGACACCAGAAATGGTGGAGAAAAGAGCAAGAAAAATCAAGAATTCGTTAGCATGAGGTGAAGATGAACTGCATGGCTTTGGGTTGAAGCATTTAACTGGTCTGCCACCCACTCATTGACAAATAATTTAACAACATATTGCAATGAGGTAAACTGAAGATTGGTTAACATCTGACTAAACCTACCTGATAATGAAAGATCCAACAAAATGCCAGCAACCAGGAAAACTACAGGCCAATTACCTGCCTCCTGATAATTATCAAATTGCTAACAGGGACACTGGCTGATGCAGTCCAATAGCACCTAATTGAAAACAAGTTCTTTCCATCTGAGCAGAAAGGAAGCTGCCTGAACAGCTGAGGGACAAAAATTCAGCTCCTAATTGAAAAGATGATTTTGGGAAACTGCAAGAGAAGGAAGACCAACTTGAACGAAGCTGGAACTGATTACAAGAAGGCATTCAAACTCCCTGACACCAGAAGCTTTGTGCAAAGATCAATGGCAGAATGGAAGAAATGGTTGCTGGTAAATGTTAACAGACTGGGAGAGATTAATATTAAGAGAAGAATCTTTCAAGAAGACTCATTATCATCATCACTGATAGTCTTTGCATTGACTCCTCTGGTGCTCAACAACTGCTGCCCAAATATACAACCGAGATACTGTAATAGAATTTGAACTAGACAAATGAGCCACTCTTACCGTCAACAGGAAAAAAATTGTGACAACTGAAGGATTCAAGATGCCCTATGGAAGTAACATCAAGAGTCTGGGTAAAGATCCCTACAAACATTTGTGCATCCTTCAGGCTGACATCATCAAGCATACTGAAGTCAAGATCAGCAGTGAATATATCAGAAGAGTGAATAAGATCTTAAAGTTCAAGCTCAGTGGTGGAAATACCACAAGGCATTAATATTGGGCAATTCCAGTCATCAGATATACAACTGGAAAGGTGGACTGGATTTAAGCTGTACTAAAAGCCCAGAGAGAAAGACAGAAAAAATAATTACAATGAATCATTCCCATCATACACACAGAGATATTTGACAGACTATTTATCAAGAAACATTGGTGCAAGTATACCAAACAGTGGAAGAAGAAAAGAGGGCATCAGAAGAATATCTGATGAACAGTGAAGAAGATGTACCAAAAGTTCTTCCAACTCTATTATTCTGTATGGTTGGATTGATTCTGTGGTCATGTGATCACCATTTGCAATTTTCCAGCCAGCTTCCAACAAGCAAAGTTTATAAGGGAAGCTGGCTGGATCGGCTAATGAAACTGGCTTCCCTTATAAATATAACAGGTGTGATTGTGATTCACTTCACTGGCAGAAAAGGTCATAAAATTGGATGTGACTCATTTAATAACTTGCCTTACTTAACAATGGAAACTCTGGTCCCAACTGTGATTGTAAATTGAGATTACCTGTATATAAAGCAATCTGACTCTGCAGAGCTGTGCACAGAAAGCAACAATGTTCTTTCTATAGTACTTTAAAGTGGCTGACATCATGTCGTTTGTGCAGGCAGCTGAACCATGACATGAAATATGTAGAAATAAACACATTTTTTTTAGTGGAATTAAGGGAGTTGAATGAGTGTTGAAAGGGAAATGAAGCAGTCATGTTTAAACTGCTCCTGTCTAGGGCTGATGGGCAGCAAGTGTTCTTTCTAAGTGTCTACACTGTGGGTGCTACTGTTGGAGAATGAGATATTTATATTTGGAGAACTAGGGAGAGAAAATCTCAGGGAGAGCAAACGTGTAAGTTATACATGGCCCATAAATCTCAGAATCCCCAGCAATATATTGCAGAAATCTGGGGCAAGTCACCCAAAATTGGTGGTGAAATTTTTGATAAGAAATACAAAATACCCACACAAAAAATTGTGATAAGCCTTCAGAGAGGCTTAAGTACATTTAAAAAATTAGACTGTCCCACAAATTAAAAAAAAAAAAACCTGGAAGAAGGAGTGAATAGTCAAAAAGATTGCTCCTATGGATTTAAATCAACATTTGTTTGAGTAGACCAGTCGTCTCACACATGATGCTCTGCAGATTTGGATCATGAACTTTGAGAATTTTGAAGAAATATCTGCAATTAAAGGCTCCTGTTGAGAAGGATAGAAAAGACTGAAAAAAATCCACATTTTTCTAGTATCCACATCTTCCATCCTTCTACAGCAGCCTCCTCACTCTATTTACCTTGCAGAGTTGTTAGGACTATAACTCCCAAAATTGCAAGCCACTCTCACCCTAGCTGCAGAATACCTGGTTTACAAAAACAATAGTATACTACTCATCCAACAAGTATTTCTATCCATATTATATTACATGTAACATGAATCAGTTGTGTCATGCTCACAACTTTAGTCAGAAAGAGGGAAGAACAGAAACCTCAAGCAGTGCCATTTTCTCTGTGTTATCCTACTTCTTGCATCCTTTTGCAACATCTGCCTTTTTTTATGCCTTTGTTACTTGCTTAAGGAAACCACACAGGCCAAACACTAGGTTTGGATTACAATTTGAACAAGACATTCCATTAAATGAACTGTTTTACATTTTAGACTACTCAAATTACAACTGAATTATGCAAACATAAAGCAGAATCTCTATATTAGTAGCCTGCAAGTTTTGCCAGCCTTTTAGTTGATGGGGTAAGCATCAACCGGAGATGCATTTATAAGAAATGTCCCATGTGCAAACTTGATGCAACCGAGAAGAGGATTGAGCATAAGATCTCTGAAAGGAGCAATTGGGCTGCTCCAAGAAATAGCAACAGCACTTAGACTTACATACCACTTCACAGTGCTTTACAACCCTTTCTAAGTGGTTTACAGAGTCAGGATATTGTCCCCAACAATCTGGGTCCTCATTTTACCCACCTTGGAAGGATGGAAGGCTGAGTCAACCTTGAGCTGGTGAGATTTGAACTGCCAAACTGCTGGCAATTGACAGTCAGCAGAAGTAGTACTGTAGTACTGCATACTGCAGTACTGCATTCTAACCACTGCACCACCACGGCTCAAGAAGACACAACTGACATCTTTTAGCATGAGATTTCATGGGGGAGCTCTTCTGATTCCAACCTCTAACTTTGTCTTGTGAATAAAAATGACCGAACCCACATGGATTTCCTACTTCAGGTGCAGAGATGCTGAAGGCCAGCACAGTATTCTAGCATCCAATCATCCAGGCAATGCAAGCGTATCATCTACTGGCAACAAGGGAACAACTTTATTCAAAGACTGAATTGTCCGTAAATATTAGCATTTTTAACAAAAATAGATGGTTGCAGACTTACCTGCTGCAAAAGGCATCTTATAAGGGTAGCCATTCCGCCCTGTATGCCCACTACCAATTCTGCTTTCTGGTACATGCATAACTCCACAAAGGCTGAAGCTGTTAATTGCTGGTCCCTCTCCACAACAATATGGAGAGCTACACCAGTGAAATGGCTGAAAGGAGGGGTCAGACGGTAAGGAACCAGGAGATACCAAAAGCCCCTCACAACCCGTTGCCTGTGACAACTCATCCTTCGGGTATATTGAGCAATGAGTGTAACTATTATATCCACTTTGGCCATAATAAACATAAAATCCATTCAACGGCGTCAATTCAGATGATTCAAAGAGACAGCCACAATCTGGATGATTGCCTGGAACAGGCAAAGGATGGAACTGAGGTACTGGGAAGGAAGGCTGATGAAATTCCTGCTTAGGTGTCGGAGATTTCTCTCCAGGTCTTCCATATTCAGGCTTCATGGAAGCTTGCCCACCCATTAGCAAAGGCAGTCTGTGGAAGAAATCCTCTGTGCCTTCAGAAGAGTTAGGTGATGGTGTGTAATTGATGGATTCCATTTTCCCATAGATTCTAGGAGAATCCTGATGAACTGCTTTTCTAAATGTATCCTCAGAGACACCTTGCCAGGTATGTTGACCCTCTATTTTGACAGAGGATATTTCCTTTTTGGATTTAACACAATTTTTTCCATTGGCTTTGGCCCACTTGAGTTTTGATTTGGAACTATGTCCTTCCACCTTGCTTTCTCCAGTTGATTTACTTCTGGGCTTTAATGGTTGGTCTTTCTCATGAGTCAGTTTCAGAAAAGCTGCAGCATTGAGACTGGCCAATCTCTTTGGGGCAGGATGGTAGGGAATTCCTTTGTCCTCCCGTCTTTTCCCCTCAGAGCCACCGCCCAGGGACTGGCTGTAAGGAGCACACTTCTGACTTGACTTAGTTTGGTTCTTTCCTTTTGCTGTTTTTGTGCCTCGTTTTTCTGTCAAGGGCCATGAGCCCTGAGCTTTGCAGCATATGCTATTAGTGCAACAAATCCCACTCACCTGGGGGGAATCTTTTCGAAAACGCCTGCCAGATAATAAGCTGTCATCCCGTTCAAAGAGCAGGTTGTTCACTGCTTCAGCGTTCAAGGAGGCTAGTCTCCGTTTTCTGGGCTCCGAGAGGCAGACATTATGCCCTTCCTCCTCAGTCCCAAGGCATGATAGCTGGCATTTGCCTGTAGAAGAGTCTTGTTTCCCTGCTCCTGCTACTTGAACTTGTTCTGGAAGGCAGGAAGGTCTGAAGTCATCTATGCAACTGGCAAGACCCCTTTTCATCACCCTTGGAGTCTCCTCTGACAGTGATCCAGCTACATCCTCTAGTCTTGTGAGTAGCACGGAGCAGGTTTTTTTGTCCACAGAAGAACTGAGGCGTTTCCTTAAGGGATATGTTTTTCGGAGTTCTTGCAAATTCCTGCTTTTAGTTGTATTGGCAAGTCTAGTCTGGACTTTCTGCCCTTCAGTACCATTTCCTTGCTTGCTACCCTCCACCTCAGTCCTATCCATTCTCTCACCGTCAATCGGTGACAAAGTTTGGCCAGCAGAACCAGCAGAATATTTCAGAAGCAAGAGCTGTTTCTTCCGGGCATGCGTCATAGGATCAATGTCCACCCCTGAGAACACAAAGAAAATATCTTAATATCAGTAGTAGATAAATGCTTCCTCACACAATGCACCAACTGATATTTAGAACTTATGTGCTCTATTCAAAATATGGATCTTTGGGGGCAAGGGATGGGGAGTTTAACCAAATTAGGATTTCAGCTATCGTACAAACATGTCTTCATTTCAAACCAGGACCAGATCGTTTGGCTAAAGACCAAACATCTAATCTTCGTTCCTTATTTAGAAGTATGCTACTCTATACTAGTAACTACTCTACACTAATTCCAACAAATACTGATTTATCTCACCATCTTCTATTCCCATCAGCATTATCCAGTTCCAAGATTTCTCTCACATAACCAGAAAACCCCATTTTTGTGGGAAAAGAACAGGACGCATCCCACCATTTTGAACACAGCATAAGACTAACCCCGAAACCTTCCTTCTTTATTCAGAAGCATGCTACTCTTTTGTTAATTTCAACCAACTCTGATCCATCTCACTATCATCTGTAGGGATGATTGCCATCAGGGATTACCCACTTGTAGAATTTCTCTCACATAACTAGGGAAACCCATTTTTTTAAAAAAGGGAAGTATCTACTTTTAGCATTTTTATTTGGCATTCGAAAAGTGTTATCTTTAAATATTTATGTTTTAAATAAAATCCTATTAAAAAGCTATAAATTGTGTTTGCAATATATCTGATCTTCATCTCCATCGAATGCATTCAAAAGAAAGAAAATTAATGACCAGGACTGGAGAAAATATGAGAAGCATCTTTGAAATCCCTGCATATACACATCCTGACCAGGGTGAGAAACTGATCTGCAGAGGGTGGCATCTCTTAGCCAACAGAGAATGAGCATACAGAGCTATAAGGGCAGGCTTACAAACCAGGATGAGCAACACTCAGAAATGCTGATTTGCCTTCATACTGCTTTTGGATCACATATTATTAATACACACATGTAGAACCAGCATTTAATACTTTTAAGAACATATTAGGAAGAAAAATAAAACACCCTCCCACACACAGATGGAACTAATTGGTCAGGTTATCAGAGATGCGTTAGGCAATTATAATTTAACAGGTTTAGGTATAAGAATTTATTCTAGCTGCATTTACTTTTCCCTACTCTATATCAAGAGTCTTCGAACTTGGCAAGTTTAAGACTTGTGGACTTCAACTCCCAGAATTCATCAGCTCACATGACAGGAGGAAGAATTCTGGGAGTTGAAGTCCACAAGTCTTAAAGCTGTCAAATTTGAAAAACCCTGCTCTATATAATCATTTGGTTTCAGTTAATGTGGATATATCAAGAATAGTGTATTTTGTCATCTAAAAACACATTTTTCCCCAAAAAGGTAAAGCAGCTATCTCCTTCTCTTAAGACATCCACGTCAAGATAGCATAATTTTAAATTTTCTGCTTACCATACATCTGATTCTCTCAATCCCAATTCCAAACTACCACTCAGGATTTCCTAGTTATGGCTCTGCTTCTACAAACCAAAAATGCTGCTCATTCATAACAATTCTAGATATTTTGAAGTGTCCATTGCAGTTCTCTATCTATGTTTAACAATTGTTATTATTTCAGTGTTGGAATTATTATTATTTTAGGACAGTGTAATGTGAATTCATTTCCAAATTAATCTGGTTTCAACATTTTTCCAGTCCATTTCATACTAACCCAGAAAAATTCCACCCCATCTTTGATTTTTCACTGTGCAAATAAACTTGTGGGAGAAGAAAAAGGCTATTTTGTAGACACAACAAAGCTATGCAATCATATATTATTGAAAAATGATAAATGAGGGCGCCCTCCACTTCAATTTCATCTAGATCTGCTAAAAATAAATATTGATGCTCTGCTGTTTCTCTTGTTTCTCTTTTCCCTTCATTTTTGCAGTCATAAAATATCAATAAGGTAGTAAAAATGCATGGCTCCTGAGCAGTGCCAGTGGATCATACCCATTTAGGGCCTTTGAAAAATTCTGTGAATGAGGCAGTAAGAAAGGAATACAAGCTTCCAGAATGTATCAATATCTCTGCCAGATTGGAGCAAGCATATATAGATAGATCTGCCTGTTTTTAAATTTTAAAATATACAGAAAGGTTTTAGTTCTCTCCCCTACCATGTGCAACAGAGAAAAATGCTGGAACTATAAGTGCTTTTTTTCTCCTTGGGTGGGCAGCTCACCCTGCACTTTAGATACCGTTTGAGATCTTTTTTCCAGAAACAGAAATGAACAGGTCTCAAACTGTATCTAAAGTGCAGTTAGTCTTCAGTCAGCAACGGAAACATCCACATTTATCAACTGAAAGATAGAATGGAGCCCTCTATTGCATCAAGGAAAATGTCCAAATTTTTATTTTTCCTTTCACTGGAAGCATGCAGGGGCCACCAAGTGTCAGCATTTATTATCCAAAAAGTTTTTAAGCCCTGTAAAAAGAAAAGCCTCTGTGTGGGAGGAAACAATCCAAACTGTGGCCAAGAGAATCAATACCATATTTAGAATGCCCTGAGGGAGTAAACCGCAACTGAGAAACGTTATCTTCCCCCCCTTTCCACTTCCCTTTTGCAGGAGGTACTAGAAGAATCTCTAAGACCAGCCCAAGCAACAACATCACTACCAATATTTACCTGTGAAAGGTCTGGGCTGTCCCAGAGTCTCTGTCAATGATCTCGTAATGATTTTCCAGGAAGGCCAACAGGTTTTATAAAGAAAAAGACAACTACTTTTGCTAATTTTATTTGGCTAATGTCGACTCATCACCCATTTTTAGTGCCTTTCAATTCAGTTTTTTAAATCTAGCTGCAAGAAGGAAAGCTGTTGAGGGAATTATAATATTTATGTAGTTTATGCATTAGTGACTTTATGATGAATCCCCCAAAGTTACTGACAACCTGAACCTCTGTCCTCAGTAAGTCAGTAAAAATTAATTATCTACATAGTGTACCACCTTTTAATAAATGACATAATTGATTTATTTTACTACAAACTAAAGACTCCAAAAACTCTCCCAATCATGTTCTATCCAAATGTTTTAGACGACACCTATCAAGGTTCTACTTTCATAAATTGTCTAGTTTTGAATGAGGCAATTCTGGTACACAGTCATGTGCAAATGCTAAAAATGAAACAACATGGCTGACTGATTCCTTGAAACCCCAAGTAGGGATGGCCAACGTTTTTGGTGTCTAGGCAGTGCTAAAACAAAGATTGAAATTTAAACAATCAGATACATTATTTATTTTATTTATTTTGAAAATTTAATTGCCACGCATGGCAATTCAGACTTAAATATAGCTACTCTCTTTTAAGACACAATTTGGTTTTTGGAGAAGCTCTATATATTGTATCCAAGACCCTGGGAGCTGCATAAAGTTATGAACTTCAGAGTGAGCATCTTCATTTTCAAAGCTCATTTGAAGAAGAATATATTGGGGACCTCTAGTCACAGCAGAATCCAAGAACAACCAATGCAGCACTATCACCTCACTGAAATTTATCAGCAACAGATCTGAAGTTTCATTTTCACTCTTAGTCCAGAACTCTCTTTGAATTCCTCTCTCCAATTAAAATTTTGTTTTGAAAATTAGGTTATGGAAGCAGTGTCAAACATGGACACCCTTGCTCCCAAAGATTGTTTCTATAACCATTTTAAGTGCAGAAAACAGTGAGTAAGCCGCATGTTGGCCTCATTTTCCAAGCGCTGTGTGAAAAAGTGCCATGTCTTCATTTGATACTGACAAAATATGCAAAAAACAGAGCTACTCAGTTCTTTTTAAAAAAGGAAGTAAAAGAAAAGTGCCTAGATGATCTGATGATCTCTGTAGCTATCTCATAATTGCTGGAGTAACTGCCGGTAAACTTTTTAAGTCAAACCAAAACTGCAAGACTATCTGAAGTAGCTTCCCCCACCAACACTTCAAATCCCAGTCCCTGCAAACATACGGATCCCTTAAATCTCTATGGATATATGCCCCATCCTAGCAATTATATCGCTGTCAAGCAATCCCACTCCACAGTAAATTACAGGACACGCTATACTGTTATCAAAACCAATAATTGCCTTAGCTAGAATGTTTGATTTCCAGACTATGAGGCACTGAAAAAAAAATGAGCCAGCAGTTACAGGCACAACATGCAGAGAAGCCTCCGGCAATAGGCTTGCACTTTCTCTCATGACAGTTTTTTTTTTAATTGCATGCACTGAAATTCTGCAGAGTATTACTTTGCTTGCAAGTCTTAATTTTTGACCATGTAAGCAACACTATGAATTGTGCGGTAGGAGTATGTCATAGAGAAGAACAATAGCATATGTTCAGTGACACAATGAAATAATTATTCCAACTTGAAGAAAACTGTCCCAAAGGTTTAGCACTGTTCAATTACAATTGTATTGAAGCACCTGAGGTACGCCTGTGAATATAACTACATTTTTGTGAGGCTGAATAAGCACAAATTTGGCTTTCTTGGGGAACAATCCCGGCTTAATTGTAGAGCATACCTATTATATAAACAATGCCCAGAAAAAGTTATTTTCAGTATTAATGTAATCTGTGATATCAATGAATTGGAGGAAAACATTGGAATAATTTACATTAGAAAAGGTTTCATAATTAGTTCATTATTTTACTAATGGATTCTTCTTTTAAATTTCTAGAAGAGAGACCTTGTTCCAAATGAAACTACTGATGTCTTCCATGCAAAATGGTAATTCTCTCAATCACTTTCACTGACACTTTTCAAATATTTCAACTCTTCTCAAACCAAGAACAATCAAGCTATTCCTTCTCCCCCTCCTCTGCCTCTTGAGAACACCCAGGAGCAATGAAAGGTCTATCAGTGCTAGCAATCTTGTCACATCAAGACACACAAACACCCTAGACTGCAACACCATTTTCTCTTAAACATTAAAAAAAAAAAATCAGAAGATAGGTAGGGTAAAGGCAATATTCTTCTTTCTACCTCCTGCCCTCCATGTAAGAGCCAACCTCCCTCACCAATTGGTGGGCTGTGGGAACCGTGGATGAGCATGTTTGTGTGCCCCAGTACAATCATGCCCCCGGGACATATCTTGGGAGTGTTGTGAGAAAGATGATATCCAGGATTGACAGTGATCTTTTATTTCAACAAATATATAACATACATTTCTTATTAAATGCTACAGTATTGAATCTTCAAATTGTTCCATTATTTTGGATGGACTGGATTTTGTGATCCACTAAAATATACACGAAGCGTAGATATTTAAAATTTTAACAGGAACATGGGGTTCGGAGTAGTAATGAGGCATTGCCCATATGCACGCTGACTCATAGTCAGTTTTCTATGCCCCCCCGAGTTATTAAGTTTCATTTCTCAACATTACAAATTATTATTTACAAAAATTTCTCAACATTAAATTATTTCAATTGAAATAAATATACCTGCTCATGTTGTAAATGAAATTTTAAAATATCCTCCCTTCTCAACCCTTTCAAAGCTCTTTATTGTGGTAAAAATTGAATTTATCCATTATTCAATGCAGAAATCTTTAGTTTCAGTTTCTGTACACTATTTCCATTTTGGGAATACTACAAATGTTTAAAAATGGTGCATAAATGCATCATAGTTTATAAAGATCAGATTTAGATTGTGAGAAAGAAATCAGTTTACCATGATGTGATAGCATTGATGGGAAACAATAATTTCCTTGGTAAAGTCAGCATAAATTATCCCAAAAGGAAAGATCTAATAGCTGATTCAACATTGTTCAGACTCTGTACCACATTTATTTTAAAATAAATTGTCACATGTCTACCAGCTACCTTTTAATATCTATCATGTTTATAAAAATATGTAAATTGTATTCAAAAGTATCTAAAATATGCAGATAGTAAGTAAATTGTAAGTAAGTAAAAAGTCTTCCAGAATTATGTTATGGCAAGATGGCAACTAATACATTTTACAAACAAACAAGTAAGAATCTCACAGTCTCCCAGTTTCTAGTTTGGTACCATAGCCACTGCAACAAACAGGCTCTCATTTTTAAAACAGAAATCAAACTTAAAACCAAATTCCATATCCTACAGAAAGTGGCATCTACTTAAAGTAAGTCTCATTAATTTGAGCAGAGCCAAATGCAACTAACTTGGATTGTAACTTATGCAATCTAAACATATTGTTCTTCAGTGTGTTTATTTCCACTACTAATCATGAAGTTCTATTTAGAACATGCAACATCTCTTCCACCTGATTACTGGAGAAACAGCATCCGATTCTCCACAGATATAAGATAAAATCTCCAGTTAATACCTAGAGACCACTTAAAAGGCAGGCAGAATTGCAAAAATGGAAGATTCTTGTATTGATGTATTCTCTGCCTACATGGGATTTTAGGATCAGATGTTTTCACCAGACAGGCCTGCTCAGAACTCACTTGGAGCATCTCACACTTCTTTACTAGATACTTATTTTGTCAGGCAAATATTTTTTAATAGAAACTATCTAGCTTTCAGGATTGGTTATATGTTTTTCTGATTGCTTTGCTCTCAATATTTTTTTAACAAAAGTTTATTATATACAGACAATTGTGACATTTTGGCAATGAAAGTGCTATCTGAAAATGAGAAAAAGGTATCAACATGTTTGGGTAAATCCAAAGGATTTACAGAAATAGAAAAAATTCTAGAGAAAATATTCCAAACAGTTCAAGGAAAACCAGGAATGCATGTATAGGAGTTGCTGAAATGAGTGTTTGGGCTCAACCAATCCAATCAGTAGGTTCCATAATACTATCATAAATCTCTAGAATATAGACTATATGTGCCTGTTAACCCAGCTTGCTGACAACACCCAACCAAACTTGGCAGACCTCAAAAACCTAGGTAAAGGAATGGGAAAGCAAAGAAGGAAGAGCAGGATGAAGGCATTTATTTAAATGGTAAAGTTCTAACACAGGTGCTATTTATGGATGATAATGGCATTGATATCGAAGACAATCTCTCAGTATTTCCTGCCCAATGCTCTATGCCACACTGAAACATAAGTTAGAGTTACTTTATTGACTTGATACCCTAAGTCAAGAGCGGCCCTATAATATTTTATAGGATTGAGGTGTGATCATATGAAACAATTTAAAAACACAAGAAATGACCAGAGCTCTTAAGGGCAGCCATGATACTGTAAATCAGAATGCCATCATTTGAGGAAGAAAAAGATCTGCGTGACAAAAAGCAAGCTTGAATTTACCTCTTCTCACTACCATAAAAATTTCTCGAAGTGCTAATTGATTCTATAAAATTGAGCAGCAGGGAAGTTGTCTCAGGGAAACTGTGGACCGGATTCCCAATTTTCCCTGTACCTCTGGATACCTCAGTGCTTTTCTCTCAATTGGTTAAGTGAAGCCAAATACATCTCTTTCATCTTTATAATCTACAAAAATACCTTCACAATACATTATTCTTCTTTCTCAGGTGGACATCGGAATCTGCATTTTTCCGAGAGTTTGAACATGAATTTTACCAAACTTCTTTACTTTTTGCAAGATTTAGATAAAAACTAACTCCCCATAGTATGTACGCTTTATTTAAAAAAATTATATTGCTACTCACACATGGCAACTTGAGGCACATGGCAACTTGAGGCAACTTACAAGGATATAAAAATACCATATAGAAGAAATAAAAATAATAAAATAATCCCTACTCCTCACCTTGGTGACAACACACATTCATACTAGCCATGTAATGGACTCCATCCTGCTCTGGATTCCCCAGACCCAGTGGCAGAAGCACATCATCTTCAGGGTCTTCTGAAAGGGTGTTAAGAGTAGTGCCCAGCCAAATCTCTGGGGGGAGGAGGATGTTCCAGAGAGAGGGAACCACCACAGAGAAGGCCCTCTTACGTGCTGTCGGTTATATTTCCTTAGGGAAGGTTATTCCACAGTTAAAACAATTATGAATGGCAGATAGCAAGGTTAGAGAATGGAGAGATAAGCACATGTACAATGGGATACCTATTTTGTTTGAAGCTTGTAACCAAAAGGAAAAAAAATCTACTCAGAATTTTTCAGTGGAATGGTAAAATTGCCTGTGTTCCACTGGAACTAAACTTGAAATAGCTCCAGTTTTTTGCTCTGAACTTCAAATTTTTCTTGAAATATAGGCATTTTATTTTAAGCTTGTAATGGTCCAAATAGCCTGTGGTCTGCATAGTTTTCTATGATTTAAACAGTTGAAACAATGGTGTTCCAAGAAGTCAAGTTCTGTTCCAAAGCCAGAAAAAATGGATGTTTACAATACACCATTCTCCATTCTGTTTGTGTACTAGATTACATATTTCAGGATAGTGCCCTACAATCTTATAAAATTGGTGCTTTAGCCTCAAATCTCAGAAAATTTGGCATACCCATTCAAAATTCTTTATATTTCAGGTAAGAATCATGAAATCTTGTAACACTTATGATGTCATATGTATGCAAGAGGCCCATATAAATATAAAAGTGAGATTGTAATTGTAAATATATTTCTTTTTTAAATTAAATAAAACTATTACCACACACATATACATAACTGGCTCAGAAATCTTACCCACTGAATGCTTATCAATGGTTTCTTCTCACCAGCTGGAATGAAATATCAAGTGAGGTGGTATAAAAATCAGCGCTCAAGGTTAAGTTCTCCACAATTTTTTAATTTATGATTTGGATGAAGGAATGGAAGGAAAGCTTATCAAATTTGCACATAATACAAATTGGGTGGCAAACCTAATATGCTAGATGACAGAAATAAAATTCAAAATTATTCTGATTGACAAGTGAGCTGAGCGTAACAAGGATATTTAAAAGAAACTACTTCAAAATTTTTACTTTAGGAAACTGAAATTTCATGTAGAAGTAGATTAAAAGGAGGATTTGTCATATAACCCACAATCCTTCTAATTCTATAGGAAGAATGGTCCCATGGATGGATACCATGATTGAATAATGCTTTCTAGTCTTAGTTCTGCTCATCACTTCACAAAAATGCTCCATCACCATCATGTCTTTTCTAGAAGATCCACTCAGACAGGCTGTCATTAGAGCAGTTAGTTCTGTAAAGTCCCTTGGTGAGGAGTCATGCAAGGCTTTATAAGTAAAAAATCAAAATCAATTAACTAGTAACTTATGGGAACTAATAATTCCAATGTGTCCAATGTGACCAATCTTTGTGAGCAATACTATTTCATACAAACGGTTGTCCAATCTCTTTTTAAAAGCCTCCAGTGTTGGAGCACCCACAGCTTTTGGAGGCAAGTTGTTCTATTGATTAATTTTTATTACTGTCAGGAAATTTCTCCTTAGTTCTAAGTTGCTTCTCTCCTTTGATTAGTTTCTACCCATTGCTTCTTGTCCTGCCTTCAGGTGCTTTGGAGAATAGCTTGTCCTCCTCTTTGTGGCAGCCCCTTAGATATTGGAACACTGCTATCATATCACCCCTAGTACTTCTTTTAACTAAAATAGATATACCCAATTCCTGCAACCATTATTCATACATTTTAGCTTCCGGTCCTCCCTTCATCATCTTTGTTGCTCTTCTCTGAACCCTTTCTAGAGTCTCAACATCTTTTTTATATCCTGGCAACCAAGTTGTACTGTACTGTACACATACGGATGGTTTGACTTGATGACTTTAGGCCAGTTCCAAATTGATTCTAAATACTGGCAATTCTCCAACTGTTTCTACCCACATGATGGATTTGACAATATCAGCATGTTCTACCTCTCATCAATGACATAGTGCCCTCTTATGGGTCCCCAAGCTTCTTCTGAAGTTTGCATGGCCTCAACTCTGTTGTCATTTAGGAAAGCCTTGAAGATATGACTTTTTCAGCAGTTGCTAGGACAGGTTATTGTCTTACTCCACTTGCTGTCTTCTCTGATATTAGTAATTTATTCTTTTTCTCTCTGACTGTTGAGTTTTTGCTGCTGTTGATTTGTTTTCAATCAATTTCTTCCTATTGTTATATGCCATGTGGAATTGCTTTAGTCATTAAGGTGGCCAACACACTGCTTGGAATAAAAAATTTGAAGAAGGAAAAAAGCTTCTTTATTTTACCAAGGAGTTCTGTCCCTTCATCGAGTTCGTCCTTAATTCAAGAATTCATTCTGATCCAGAAATAGCAGCAACATTAGAAGCTTAGTAGTTGTTGGGAACAAAAATAAGGCCCCTGAAGCCTGCAGAAAGGTTAGAACCTCACTAATTATGCAGTACACCCACTAATTAGGTTAAAAATAGGTAACTGTTTCTTCCATTAATTGGATTAAAAGAAGTTGCTCAGAAAAAGTATTAAAATGCACACCTGCCAAATGGATTACTAAATTCTCATTCAGCCACTGACTACAAATCAACCAATCCAGCGCTTTGTTAGGCAAACATTCCAACCTGCAAAACAAGATAAACATTGGGCACCTTACATACTAATCCTGAAAGACTTAGGTATCTGATATTTAAATCAATTAAGTAGTCAAGAACCTTCACAAGAATCTTCTTTTGATCAACCATCCCTCCCTCAATATGCTACTCTTTTTCTTTTCTCACCTCCTTCTGAGTGCAGCCTCATTTATGCTTTTTAAATAATTATCTGCAAACCTTTTCACTGCCTTTGCATTTTTAGGTACCAGTTGTCCTTAATCCCAACATGTTTGAAAGCTGTTATCAGACATCCTGGACCAAGTTTAACCCATTAATTATTCTTTAATTTAATTCTGTTTTTGCTTTATGATGGATCTAAGCTGAAGAATAAAGCAACACTGCACTCCTTATTTTTCTCAAGACCCAATGCCACTGTGTGAATTCACTGGTTGAATTTAGAGACAGTGACTTGCTTAAAGTCAACCAATGAGTTTCTACGGATGAGAATGCCTGAGAGCCTGGGTTTTCCCAGCTCTACCCCAACATGCACTTAACGGTTTCCTTAAATTATCTAAATTTTATTTATAATTAGGAATAATTAAAATTTCTGATAGGAACATTAAACGTAGCCCATAAAAAATCGCCATACAAAATTTAGGCAAAAGAAGTTGTAAGTCAACCCATTTTGGGAGGTCAAGGTTGTGAAAACTGTACAGTATTAAATTCTCCTGGAAGCAGTACAAAAGAAAGGTTGCAATTCTTTTATAGTTAGTCTTCAATTCAGAGTAACACACTGGTAAGTGCCACTGAATCTAGTCATTTTAGGCAATGGAAATATGCAAAACATCTCTGCTTTGTACCACACTGTTACCAAATCTGCAGCATCTTCTGTAAATCCTTTGTAACAATGCATTCTTTTTGATTTAGAACTTGAACTCTGACAGAAAATAGCAACAGTTCCTTTCTGTTGCATTTTTCTTGCAGTAAGGTGGAACTTACGTTAATATTACATATGTTAATAACGTATTAGTGATTGCTGTTTCTGGCAGGTGCTACGAAAAAAATGAAACAGTCTGAAGAAGAACAGGAGCTGCAGTAATAGAGGTAGTTCTTGATTTGTGACAATTGAAACCAGAATCTTGATCATAAGTCATGATGGTTGAAAGCAGAAGCATTCACATGACAAGACATGATTTTATGACCACTTTTACATCAGTCGTTAAGCAAATCACATGGTCATAATTGCTAACTAATTCTCCCAAATTGACTTTTTGTTTGCTGGAAACTAGCAAAAATCATTGCAACTTGTGGTCACATGGTTGTAGGACACTACAACAAGTTGTAAATTTAAACCAGTTCCCAAGTGTCTAAAATTTGGCTTTGTGGCCACAGGAGAGGGGAGTGTAACATTTTTTCATCAGCCAGAAGTGCATTGCAGGCTGTAAAACACCCTTTCTGAGGTAACCCTCAACAATCATTGAACAACTGGTCATAAGTCAAGAGCTACCTGTACATCTCATGGCAAGGGCTGGCGTCCCTTGGCTTGGAGCTTTTAGTGTCTGACTTTAGACTGTAGTAAATAAGGCTGTAAAAAACTTATTTTAGGTATATTCAACACTCTATTGCTTATTTTTATATATGCACAAAGTAACAGAATAACAGAATGAGTCAAACATCACCTTCTCAGGGATTTTCATATCGGTTGGGAATTGCAGATATTAAATTCTGCACCCTGGAGATCTTCCAGGTTGAGAAAGATTGATTTAGATTTCCAGATTTTTATTTTCTAATCCTTCCAGGCAAAGTTGCCTTTCCAGAGTAGACAAAATCATGTAAATAAGGACTGCTGTCAGTTTTGTTTTCTGGATTCTCAGTATTGGTAATATGTTGATTATACTTCCACTGTGCTGTGAAACAGAGCCTTTTCTTTCAGAACAAAATTATCTTACATCAAAGAGTTTTAGGAAGCTGTTAGAGAGTTTTTCCAGGTACCATAATGATGCCTGTATGTTCGCTTCTTCTGTTTTAAACTGAATTTATATTGAATTTATTGTTATTGTAGAGGCTTTTATTATTTATATATACTAGAGATGTTTTGATTGCAGATAGTCTTCAGCATAGAGTCATAGACTGTTCACTTTAAGAACAGTTCAAAATTACAACTGGCTCAGAAAAAGTCACTTACAACAACCCAGGGTAAATAAATGTATTTCAGTCCAAGAAAAGCACCATATGTACTGCAAAGAAAATCACTCTTAATTAAGTGACCCCCCCCAAGAATTATAGACATAGGCACCTTCGAAGTCAGTCTAATTTGCCAACTCCCAGTTGAAACCAAACCCAGATATCCACTCTTATACATGTGTCTCTCTGGCATTTGCGTATGTGTATACTGTGTATCCTGTGTGCAAACTGGCCAGAAATGACACGTCTCTGGACAAAAAGAAAAGCAAAGCAACTAATTCAATAACTACTGATTAAATTGTCTTTAGTCTTTAATCTTTATCTCATTGATAAAATTAATTGCTTCTCCTATCTACATATACATACTCAAACCATTCTCTTTCACATGAATACCCAGAATACACACACATACACACGCACACACTTTCTTTCCAGCATACAGATCATAAAAGAAGAAAACACTGGATAAACATGAGGTGAACAGAAGGCGAAGTTAAGCAAAATAAGGAAATAAAACTGGCTGGAGAAAAGAGTTTCTGGCATAAAAGGGGGAGAAGGGACAGAGAGTGATGCATCTAAGCAATTTATATGGAGTTCATGACTTTTTACTTATGAATTCTACATACATTTTTTTACTCATTGCAGTAAGATCTTCTTTTCTAAAGTCTATTGCCTTTTAAATAAGGTCTACCTCTATTCTGTGAACAACAGCTAGCCCACTGGTAAGGCAATTAGGGGTAGAAATGTATGCCTTTCTTTGGGGAAAATATAGGGATGTCTCAAAATGAGCTGATCTACATGTTGTTTTGCTAAAGGAGATTTTTACAAGACATTGGGGGGGTGAGTGGGGGGGTGAGAAAGAAGCTTTGCAGGGAACTGATTCAGTAGTCTATTTAATTACAAGAAGTTGTTGATTGTGGGATGCTTTGGATTCTTATGGCAGCAGAGGAAGGAATAATGTGAGTATACGGAGTCAAAGCCTTGGGGTAGCATGGCTTTGAAAACCACCTCTTCCTGGTTTGGTCATAAATAAGCATCTCAGCCAAATTTAGTTTGAGGAATGCTCCTACATGGAATTCAACAGGGGACCTTGTCCCAAAACAAACCCAAAGCAATCCTTGGCTACCCACCATGGTTAATTCAGGCAATATGTTTTAACTGTAAACAAACCACAGAAGTATAGCTTGCAATCCACACCATCCAGCTGGAGGAGCTGACAAACTAGGGGAAATGGCAAGCAATTCTTCTGCAGAGCCCTGGAACTCTACTGCCTGTCAAATGATATCTTTGCACCAACCTAAAACACCTGATGTTACCCAAACTTTTCCCCAGCTTGAGAAAAGAAATGTGACACTCTTCTCAACACTGAAAGTGAAATTATCATTAATTCAAAGGGTTCAGTTTAGTTTTGCTTTCACTTACAGAGGAGCAACAAGAAGAACTTAGAAGCTGATTTTAATTCAGTCTCCACAGCCAAACGGGTAAAATTTCATCATTTCCTTTCAGAATAGGCAGGTATTTCCCCATAAAATTCACACTTAAGAGTTCAAATACTGAGCACTCTGCTGGATTTCATAACTGCTCAAGAGAGGGAACAGCATCCATTTCTTTAGCAATGATCCATGTTACATGGGAAAACCATATCAGCTATGCAAAATTTATCACATGCCACAGGCGAAAGAAAAGTTCTAATAGGGCATGTTTATTATCTGGGAGGTTCAGCTGTCATGACAAAATCTCTATGTGCTATGGAAAAGGAACACCAGTGAATAATGCAGGAGTGAGTAATCTATGGCCCCTTTCAATTCTACCCCTCAAATTTCAGTTTCTTATTGACTGGAAAAGATAAATACACAAGCCTGTAATCTAACACTTAAATGGACTTTACACAATTTTAAAAGCTTAAAGACCACAAGCCAAAAACTGTGGGAAGTTTCTAATGTGTAATCTTCCACGGAACATTTTCTGCTTCTAAAGCATGTTAATAATAATCAATAGGTGCCAATTCCAAATTTAGTAATTTCGAAGTACTCTCTGGAAAAGATATATATTACTGATGATATCAGATTGGAAGTTAAAAATTGGAGAATATGCAGCAATGGTAAAATCAATAGCATAAGTTTAACCAAACTTAAGCTAGAATCACTTCTGCATATATTACGCAACAAGGCAAATTTAAGCATTTAGAATGTGGTTTTAAGGGGTGGGGAAGAACTTATCAAAGAACTGAAATCATAAAGACATGAAAAATTTAAATGTTGTAAATATTGTACAGTGTATCAGTCAGTCATGGAGAAAATCTGTCTTTGTGGTTGCTAGGAATCAAAAACAACTTGATGGCATATAATCAATCAATCTCAGTCAGAGTACAAGAGGGAAATTAGAAACTAAATATTTACCTGTAATGTTTGTGAGCAGGTTTTCTTCTTTCTTAATAATTAAGTGTTTCTAGGTGTTTATTTATATGGAGTATATAAGATAAATATAAATGCCCTTGATTGAGACATTTTCAAATGCAAATTACCCCATGGCATTTATTAATTATATTTGTATCTTGCTGCAATCAATTTGACTCTCAGCAACTTATATGAAAGGAATTATTTTAATTGTACAGGAAATTGCTCCAAACCATGTTTCATATGCACTTAAGAAATCTAGAATGTAAATCAGTCTTGTATATTTGACACAGGACAATTCCAGGTTTGCGTCTATATAATTTGTGATATGACTGAAATAAGATATGTAATAATCAGAAATTCTAAATTTCAAAATTAAATTCTGTCAAAAATAAATACAATGTATAATAAGAGCATTATTCTTTGGAGCGCCTGAAATATGATCCTAATAGATATAAAGACCTTATAATAATAAAAGTGGAAATAGTCATTGTGGCATTGTGTATAGATCTTTCTGATTTGCAGGATATGGAGGATGCCAAATATTGCATACTGGATTATTCAAGAGCAGTGCCATATAATTTGGAAGCAGATTGTCACACTAAAACTGTATATAAAACATTATTTTTCCATGCAACTGTGTTGCAAATTTAAGATGCATGGCTTTTAACTTCTAGACTTCTTTAGGAGTTTAATATGGTCACTGCTGATGATTTTGGGAGTTGAAGTCTAACTCCCAAATTGTGAAGGCCACAATCTGGACATTGCCACTGTTGAGCTACAATATTCTAAAAATGACAACCCAAACAGAACATTTGGCATAAAAATTATGTAGAGCACATGCAGTAGGGGAGGCAATGGATGATGTGAAGATGTCACCAAAGTGGAATTTTTCAATCCCCCAAATTTCCTCTGCAGACCTAGAGCATTAAGCACAATAGATATGCTACATTTATTGGAGGATCACTGTACCTATAGGTCAGTGATGGCAAACCTTTTTCTCATTGTGTGCCAAAAGTGAGCGCATGCCTGCACCCATGATGCAATGCGTACATGATCTCCCCCCACGCATGCACTGAATACCTCTGTGCATGCGTGCATGACCCCCCACACCGTGTGCCTCTATGCATGTGCACAGACACCCCCTGTGCGTGCCCTGTCCCTGCGCATGTTCGTGCACACCCCCCCGTGCATGCATGGCAGATACCTAACAATCATCTGGCTCGCGGAGGACGTGTGCAACATGTGCAGTGGGTCTGTTCCGGGCAACCACACGCCACTTCCAGCACGTGTGCCATAGGTTCGCCATCACGGCTACAGGTAGTTCTTGACTTACAATCATTTGTTTAGTGACTGTTCGAAATTACAATGGGATCTGCAAAAAGGGACCTATGGCTGGATTTTACACTTGCAACTGTTATGACATCCCGTGCAAAATGCAGGCACTTGGCAACTGGCACATACTGGTAATCCTTGACTTTCAACCACAATTGAGCCCAAAATTTATGTGGTTTAAGTGAGTCATTTGTTCAGTGAATCACTTAAAATAGGGAAAAATCACTCTTCCCCATTTAATGACCTTGCATGCCGCAGTTGTTAAGTGGATTAACCCGCTTGTTGAGTGAGTCCGGCTTCCTCATTGGCTTTGCTTGTCAGAAGGCTGAAAAAGGGGATCTCATGACGTTGGGGCACAGCAGCGGTCGTAAGTATGAACCAGTTGCCAAGTATCTGAATTGTGATCATGGCGATGCTACAAAGATTGTAGCTGTAAAAAATGGTCATAAGCCTCTTTCTTCAGTGCTGTTGTAACTTTGAATAGTCACTAAATGAACTGTTGTAAGTCAAGGACTACCTGTATTTATGACGGTTGCACTGTCCCAAGATTATGTGATCACCATTTGCAACCTCCCCAACCAGTTTTTCTAATAAGCAAAGTCAATGGGGGAAGCAAGATTCACTTAATGACTAGATGATTCACTTAACAAATCATACAGTGATTTGCTTAACAGGTTAAAAAAGTCATAAAGTGGGGCACAATTCACTTAACAATTGCCTTGCTTAACAAGAGAAATGTTGGACTCATTAGTTAAGGACTACCTGTATTTTACTTTCTGCAAAGACTGTTAGTTGTTATTCACCATATTTGTTACGTCACTTTAGGAAGCTGACTAAATATTAAAAAGGAAGGACTGAGATTCTGGATAGGGTCTGTGGAATGTACTCGCCCACATTGAGCAAGCCTTCAAAAATGTTCTAAATCAAAATTTACATTTATGCAACTTATTAAAGAATCTGCAATCTTCAACAACATTTCTCCCTCGAATATTAACAGTTGAAAGTTCTATTATGCTATACTTGCTAAATAAGGCAAAGTGGCAGTCCAAGATCCAGCATACAAATGTGTGAATAGAGTGAAAAAATTAACATAACTTATTCTACTGAAGGTCAGCTATACCTACGAAGTTGAATGTTTTCAAGTTGAGCTCGGTATCTGGTGGACCCAACAAAAATGTCCAGGCTGTTTTCTTGGCAAAAATACCAAAGTGCTTTTCCATTTCCCCATATGATTCCAGCCCCCACTTCCGAGAAAAGGCTGTCTTGATGTCTTCTCATCCAAAGACTAAGCAGGTCCAACATTGCTTAGCTTTTTCAGACCTGCCCAAGTTGGCCGGGTGTTACCAACCAGCCACAGATCAAGTTCAGCAAGGTATTACTCTGAAGGAAGTGCAACCCTTGCTTCTGACAGTCCAGACAACTCATTTTCAAAACAAGCAAGCAAGCAAACAAACATTAAAACACATTAAATTGAACCAGGAAGGTTCAGTTTAATGGTTTATTTCAAGCCCTTGGTTTCAAGCACACCTAAGCCACATTCCCTAAAAAGGTTTCCAACAATGGAATTGATTCAAGTTGTGTCACATTCTTGAGGCATAGCAATTATTAGTAATGCCTCAAACATCTAGCCATATTTTCATCATAGCAGCACAGCTGTGATATACCAGTAGTGAGACCAGCTTTTGCTGGTTATGCTTATGCCACTAAGCACTACAGCAATTATTTTCCATGACCAAAAGGCTCTCTCATTCTGCATTGACACATCTAATCAAGCACTAGCCTTGAATAGTGTCATGAAAGCATTAGAGGTCTGCTGAAACAATAATAATTAAAATTAATGCTGGAGATGAGGTGCAAGCATAGAGGATTGTATAGAACCTTAAGGCTTTATTATACAGGCACATACTCTGCCCATAACATAGGCAACAGGAAAGGTCTCATTAGATATTGATGCTTCCAAATGCTGATGAAAAATAAAAATGCAGAAAGTTATGGAAAGCCCTGCTTTTGTTCACTGTGCAGGCTTAACAGCAGCTCAACTATAGCATGTTCCAAACTTAGATTTCTTTTGCTATTGTTACTTGGCAAGAATGATAACCAACTTTGTGACCCTAGACATTATTATATACACATTATTTCTCAATATCCCTATGGACAGCTTCAAGTGTTACAATTTGCTGGAATAGAATCTAATACCAACTCCTCTTTAGCAATATGATAATAATCCATGTTCTCTAAAAACCATCATCATCCAAATCAACTCATAGACTTTTCTGACAGCTTTCTTCGCCATAAACAGGTATCAATGTATGCATACGCAGATATAAAACAATCTGCTTCCTTTTTCTCAATCAAGATTTGCCTTTTATGTTTATTTCTTGCCAGATATAGTATTTAGTTCATATTTCTACTTCTGTATATCTCTGTATACAGATACATACTACAATCAAGTAGTAGATTGAAATCTAACCATCTGTGCCCATAGGTGGTTCAATTCATATTTCAAATGATTTCTTCTTTTATTTTTAATCTTTTTGCATGATGATGATCTATATAAAATATTCAAGGCTGAATATTTATGCACACAATACTTATGCACACAAGCACTGGATGCTTCTTAATTCAAAGTACTGCAAAGTTCACTACCCTCATTTATTGTACAATGAGGGTAGGGACTCTGAATGATAAAAAAATTTGTATTGCTTGCCAGAAACTAGGTATCTGCTTCATGATCTTGTCCATGTGCCAACTGTCTTTCCTTGTCTTTCCTTGTATGCCTCATATCACTATCTAGAAGTCCTTAGGTCTTATTGCCTGATTCTATTCAAATAATTCAAATTCTTGGGATATACAGTATCACAAGGCACTAATGCTTAAAATATACCATGGCCTTCCTAAAATGTTCCTGAAAATATCTCATAATTTGACTGTATTAGTCAGTCACCATCATAAGGAACTAGATAACCAGTGAAATGTTTCAAACCAACAAGAAGTCCAGTTGCCATGACTCAATTTCCAGACCACTCCTCCTAGATGACTGAGTATCTTCATCAACATGTTTCATTTTATAGTTCTCAGATTTCAGATCAGATCTGGCTTGTGAAGGAAGGAAACATTATTTTTCAGTATATACCATCCCTATGGAATATCTTTGAGACACAAATAAATTTTGTGGCACCTATTTTAGAATAGCTATCAACCCCCCCCCCCCCC
>BHFT01033408.1:69410-94383 GCA_004320025.1 Laticauda laticaudata
CAACCCCCCCCCCCCCGAAAACATCTGGTTCCTTTGACATCACTGAGTTTTTGTACTGTCTACATGTTGTGGTTTTAATTAGATAGGATATTGAATATATGTTTTTGTTAGATGATGTGTCAACTGCTACAAGTTTTCATGGGATTGAGAGTTTATAAATGTTACAATAAGCAAATATACTGTATTTGTTACATTATAATAATTTTAGACCATCAATATCTGATGTTTTTAATATATAGCTTATTATTTCTAAACTGATTACTCCAGGTCTTTTAAAAACTTTTATGCTGAAGTTCCATCATATAAGGAAATCCCAGTAGCACATTTAGAATTTATTTAGATACTTTAATATATTTTACCCCTCTTTAAAAAATTCATCTCATTCAATTCTGCACATTTGATAGGCGCTCCCTGCATTATTTCATGTAAGTCATAAAGCAAAATGCTGAGGAGGTCCAATCCCAAAATCACAGCCTGAATACCCTGCTTAACATATTATTTCCATTTTGTGAAATATACAAAGTTTGCTGTCTTTTAAATTTTTCATGTTTCACCTAATCTCCAGGATTCCTCAAAGGTAGCAGAGTATTATACCAACAATTATACCAGAGTATTATACCAACAAGAAGTTCCTAAGGTACCTTAGTATGCAATTTATCTGGCCTAGAGGTATCTAAATTTATTCAAGGTCAGTTTGTATCCTCTGCTTCTAACAAGCTCAAATTGGAATTCGGCTTTGACTGCCCACGTATTTTCAGGGATAAAGAAAACCGAACCGACATAGTTCTATTTTTCTTCATTAATCTGTTATCATGTTGCTGTCTTCATTCAGTAGCTAATAAAGTCCCCCACCTCCCCTTCTTTTGTTTTGAACATATTTGGGAAAGTCTATTTTGTTGTTCTTTGCCTCCTCGGTCAACCTCAGTTCATTGTGAGTTTTAGCCTTTCTGACATCATCTCAGGCTATTTTTGTGTGTGCCTGCTTGATTACGTGTCCCTCTTTCCGTCTCCTTTATGAGAGACTACCCCCTTCCCCAGAACTTCACTGAGCTTTGTGTGCAGCTATATTGCACTCTTTTGCTATTTCCCATTTTCTTTCCTTTTTGGAACTGTTTGCAGCTGTGCCTTTAGCACAGTACATACTTTTTAGGAAGTTTAATCAATATTGGGGTCTTTTCCCCATGTATTTACCATTGTTCTAAGTTTATTAAATGTAATTCCTTGAAGTCCAGGTTATGAATTGAATCCATGTTCAAAAAACAAGAACTTCAATATTAGATGGGCATTTAATCCCTGCTCCTTCCACTTTCTCTAACAAATCTTTTGTGTTGGATGGGATCAACTCTCTTCTACTCTCTTATAAGAAAAAAAAAACTCTCAGCATAAAAGATGGGATTTTTTTTTAAGGATCAGTTTGTCTCCCAGCAGATGCACTGAATTAGTAGAAGACACTAGGGCTGTACATATAACCCCAAATCTGCTGTTTGATGCTGAGGTAGATTTTCAACATGTTACTAAAACATTTGGATGGGTAACTTCTATTGAGAATGCCATGGAAGGCAAGCCTTCAGGTGGATATGGTGGCTTGTCCGTGCCTGTACTACAGGAGTCTCAAACCCACATGCCATATCCAGCTGTCCAAATAATTTTCTATAACAAGCAAAATACTTTGTGAAGCTAGGGATACTGCCAAGTAAAACTATGGCACTGAATACAACGTGCTCGGAAAAAAAAAAAAGAAGCAATCTGACAACAACATCTAGGTCCCTTGTTAAAAGCAAGGCTTTGTTTAATTGGGATACATAGTCATTGCCTTAGGGCCACCTTTACAGAGCACAGTTACTCTCAGGAACATCCTCCCCTCTTGTGCTCCATAGCAGGTACTGCTTCTCATTCAATTCTCTAAAACTGTACAGCTTTAGAAACTTTAAAAACTACCCATGTGCTGTCCAAGAGAGACAACATGTACCATTATGGAAGAGCACACTTTATTATTTTGACTTCTGAGGGCCGCAAGTGATATGTTAGGTGGCAATGTGAGGTCAAACAATGGGGAATGTTTTTAGAAGTCAAAATGGGTGCATTCACTCACCGAGGTTTAATGCATCCCCTTTGACTTTGACTTCTAACTGTATATGTGCTGAACATGGGGATTTCTCATATGCATATATAATTTGAAGTTAGGCCAAAGCTATGTTTATATTCCCATTTTTTTTATCTTTAATTGTTGGGTTTTTTATGTACAAATATACTTTTTTGCCAAATAATCTATCTGGACATAATTTGTAATACTTCTAGGTTTGGCATTAAGTGGAAACTTATATAAACATTGGATCCATACGTAATTAATCTTTTTCCATCTTTTACATAAGTATATAATTAAGAATTAAGTTTAACAAGAAGTTCTCCCTAAAGAGAACGTTCTTTGGAAATAGTTCACATCTCATCATTTTTCCAGTTTCAAACATGTGACTTCTTTTTTACTGGTATCCTTTGCTCAACAGATACTTGCATTTATTCTTTCTTACTAATCTTAGACCTAAACATTTTAGCTGACCTTGCTTGCTTTATATTTTGGATGCTAGAATAATAACCTTCCAATGAAATCTCTTGTATGCTTAATGGGAAACAAACCCTACTGCACTAAGTGCAGATTATTTTGCAAGGTGTACATTGGACTGTGATCTTAATTCCAAACTTCATGCTGCAAGTCCACTGAGTGACAACCTCCAGCTCTGGTTTCAGAACCAGGAGAAGATGATTAGAAGCTCAGCTCTAATTAAAGCACACTCCAGAGTTTTTGGCAATGCATTGCCTAGTTAACCAGTAGCGTGTTTCCTTTTTGGAGCTAAAAGAGAAAAGATGGAATTGGCTTTGGCATTTTGCAATTCAGACAACTGAAGCTGATGCATTCTTTTTATTTTGGAGCTGGAGAACATCTTCCTCCTTTCTAAGCTAAGCCATCTGAAGCACAATGTAACTGTAAGTAACCCTTTACTGAACAAAGAAGCAAAAGTATTTCTATTTCTCATCAGTGCGGTTTAAATGTATTCTAAAAGAGTTTTAAATAACTTGAAACATATACTGTATGTTGCTAAACACTTCATCAAGGTATTAGTTTTCTTTTTCCTTTTTAAGATTTTTTTATTTTTGGACAAATATACACAAACAAAACATAAACCATAAAACCATCTTCCAGTTACATATACATATAGTGTGTTGGTTGGTTACATTTTTTTTGTGCATCCAAGGTATTTTTCTTGATGTCAGTCATTCATCTACCATACTTAACATTTTTCTTTGTCTTATGAACAGATCTACTGTTAACATTCTCTTGATCAACCAGTTTCCAAATCTTATACTGATGGTGCTCTGAAACATTTAATTTGGTATTCTACAACAAAGCAATCTACACCCATAGATATGCGATGGATAAACATTTTTAGTAAAAACTTGAACTTATCACATTTTCAAAAAGTAAATTACTTTTTCCAAAGAGTGCAGTATTTGATCCAATTAAACAATGTATCCATGTATCTTCAATCAATAGTATAACCAATTTATGCAGAAATTATCCAAGCCACTGAAAATTATTTTAAAAAACAAAAGAGGCAGCCACAGCACTTCAGAGCAAAGAATCTAACAACACAGGGCTATCCTGCTCTGACTAAAAACTTATGCATGTGAAGGAAATGTTAAGTGCTTATCCTTTTTCTCTTTGGTTTAATGTAGTATACTTGAATTATAGTTATACACATGTCTATATTTGTGAGTTTCAATTAGCTCAATTGATCAGCTGAAACTTGAATTTGTTCCCATGGTAGCCTTGCTGCAATATTTCTTTATCTGAATCTTTACGGCAAAGTGGCGGGAAGGGGGGGAATGACAAATATGCTATGGAGAAGTAAATCCAAAGTGGCCATCTCGGCGGGCTCCATTTGATGAACAAAATTGATGAAGCTTATTCTTTTTCATTAACCAATATTACCTGTGCATTATGTGCAATATCAATTGATAGCCCACAGTGCATGTCCAATGTAAGATAACCAGTTATTTTTGTTATTTGTTTTGCTTCCAATTATTAAGGATAGGAAACCAGTACACAAATACATCTCGCTCATATTTGAATAATGTAGGTTCTTAATCATTCATTTGTTTTAATACAAATGTAAATTGATATATAAGCAGCATCAAATGGACACTAAAGAATAATAAGGCTGCAAGGGGCTAGGTTTAGCAGCTAAGGGTTTTATTCAAGGCTATCTCCCCCATAGATTAATTTACATCAGCATCTTACATAAACCAGTTTATATCTTGATACCATTCACAACGAGAATACAAATCTAAAGACATCTGCCCTGTTCAAATATTTTATCAGCAACACTAGCCAGTTAACAGTAGCATAAAATATCTTAGATTGTTTATTTATGAAATCCAGCCACAATCACAACATTCTTCTGGCTCACAAAATGAGAATATTGAATAAAATGTAAAAAATAAAGGTGTAACAAATAAAACCCCAAACATAGTGCAAAGTATCAGATCCCCAAAAGCTTGCCAGAAAAGCTCTGCCTGCAGCTTTTACTAGAAGGCAGATAAGGTTGGGGTGAATCCCCAACTGATGGGTCAGCCCCATCACTGAAAAATACTTCTGGATTTTGCCCTGCTAATCTGTTGAAAATAATGTCTCAATCATCTGTTTTTCCTGGCATGACTGACTGAATGGTAACCAAGCCATAAAGGTCTTTTAAAGTAAAAAAACAGCATTAATTGGTTGGTGGTAGTTTGCAGTCCCAAATTAGAAGCAGCCCCCACATACAGCATGTTGCAGTCTAGTTGGGTGGTGATGGAAGGTGTGAGCCACTGAAGTCAGGTCTTCTTATTCCAAGTAAAATTGCACCTGATGCAAAGCTGCACAAGGGCCTCCCAGGATGTGGCCTCAACCTGCTGGTCCAGCAGGACCCGTGAGTTGAGGCAGATTCCCATATCATGGACTTACTCCTTCAAAGCCAGTGCAACCCCATCTATAGACAAAACAGGGATGTATAAAGAAACCCTGGGGTACATAAGTGGCTGTACAGCATATTTCCAGCTACCAGGACATGATTTAGATGGCAGCTTCAACTGCAAGGGAGAATCTCCTGGACCACCATTATCTCCTCAGCAGCCCAAAAGAGTCAATGGCATGAGACTGCAGCCCTCGGGTGGTTGCAGATATCCTAGAGAGCTCCTTATCCATTTCCTTGGTCTTATCCTAGACCAAAAAGAAAACCGAGTAACCAAACAAGATGGTGCCTAGTCACCACAAAATCCAGACAATGGTGAATTTTAGCAATTTCATAATGAAATCTACTGGAGGTAGGCAGCCAAATGTAAATAAATAAATGTCAATGCCACAGTGGCCAGATGGTAAATCAACAGGACAACTCTTATCTCTGGAAAAAGGCCATCAGATCACAACCAGCCAATGTCATAAGTGGGAGCAATAATGATACAGAGTAAACTTGAAACCTGTGCATGTGCCAGATTTATTGCATAGAACAGATATATCTTCCGATTCAGATTACATATAATCCACCTATAATTTAGGGAATGCATGGGATGAAGTAAATAGTATGGTTATGCAAGGTATTCTTTTGAAATAATAAAACAGCTGCATTCCTATAAAGCTTGTGCTGCTACTTCAGAGCCTATCCCGATGGTGAATGCACACATCTATGCAAACAATCTACACTTCCACTGGGACTGCCAATGAAACAATCATATATATACAGGTGGAAACAGACAAGGACAACTTTCAAGGAATCATGTAAGTCTTGCATAGGACAGAACTGTTTTGGTACATTTGTGAAGCATTTTTTTTAAAAAATGTTTTCCTCAAGTCTAGTAAATCAGGAAAACATTTGAAATTTGGTGCTGCAGTTCAGAAACATTTTTTCTACAGACCAAGATCTGGTATATATATATATATATAACAAAGGCTAGGAAAGATCCTGTTGGAAACAGCTGTCACTCAACATGGAAAGAACTAGATCGGGCAGATTAAGAAGTCTGCCACAGTATAGAGCAGGTTCTTTTGTTCCTAAACGGCCAGTCTTTTCAGGTATATTGTAGAGAGCTGAAAGTTTAGTAATAGGTTTCCTGTAGCAAAGTAGATCTCTCTAAAAGTTAGCTTGATTTAATTAGTGTGGACCTAGTTTACATTTAAAGCTAAACCATAATGTATTTGGATTTGTTTGTTGTGCAGATTCACCTATTATGGGTTAGCACTAGGTGCAATCCAGTTCACTACAGCCTGGTCAACCATTCATAGTTAAATAAATTCTGGCATAGCATTGTGCAGAATACAGCCAGCACAGTTGCATAAGCTAAAGGGCAATGGGACTTTACAGCCAATAACCTACAAACACCAGCTATAAAGGCATATTAAATGGAGGAATTTTTGCCAAGAAAATATGAGAAGAAAGGAAAAGGGAAATTTATAATAGAAACAGGTGTCAGAAATGTCCACCTTAGATGAAGAAAATATAGAGATCACACACACCTTTTAGTATCTAGAACTTTCAAGGAATCAAACTTACATTTTTGTCACAAGTTAGTTCAATTATATTTTAAAATAAGAGTACAGAAAAAATCTGCTTAAAATTTTATTTAGCTGTCTCAGTAGTTTGCCTCTTAATGTTTGCCTCTTAAAAAGTGCCAGAATAAAAAGTATTGCAGACCTTGCTCAGAGAGATTAATGCATCTCTTGAATCAGAATGCTGGGCAAGGTTTTATCTATATTAAAGTAAATCTATTCAACAAGCCAGAAAATTTTGGTAAACATATTAGTTTTCTCTTTGCTTTACAAGGCTACTGCCAGGTACTTGACTAGATCAAAAAATCTAAAGGAAATAAATGACCACTGCTGATGGATAATTGGGAGGGAGGGAGGAGGCCAACTCCTCCAGATCTTGCAGTAACTCATCTATGACAAATTATCAACCTCTTCTGAAAATTTTTGTTTGAAATCAGCCTGAGAAAAATTGGTATGTTAAGAAAATCTCTGAATATGGCATAAATGTGCCACTTCAACTCTCTTCAGTTTATCATAACTTACTGATATCAACTGAATAGCCGAAATTCTAGTCCTAATCTCCACTCAGCCATGAGCTCATTAGTGGGTTTATTTATTTTAAATATAACAACAAGGCAGAACTTCCTTAAGGCAATTTCCAAGTTAGGAAAAAAGTAATAAAATACATGATTCAAGGTGCTAAAAGAACACAGAAAACATTTTCAAGAAGCAATATTACCTTCAAAATATGCAAATCCCTATGGAAGCCAGAGGTTTTCTTGACTAACTATGCAGGGCAGTTACAAAAAAAGCAAAGCAAGTTTTAATGCAGTGTTCCCAATTGTTCAGTGGACAGCACTATTTCATATCCCACCAATTGCTAGAAAAGGCCTTAAATTTCCCCTTTCCACGCACTCCATTTTCTGGGGAAAATAACTTTGTTCTGCTGTGGGAGAAAATAATAGATAATGGCTAAGTCTTGTTCTCTTTAGGACACCATACTATCCCGCATTGAAGGCTTCTTTCAGGATGGATGCATTGTGTTTTTATTTAAAATAAAATAACCAAATGCTGTTAAAAAGGAAAAGAGCTCAAAACCTTTGAATTCAGCTTGTCTTCTAGGGAGCATGATACATGGCAGTTTTACTACCAGCCATAGTACCATTGTCTTCTTATAGGGTTTGTTTAATTTCTTAAGTAACCTGATGTCCAATTCCTGGTGGTCTTTCCAAGTGCTTATTTGGGGAGGTGATGCAGACAAAAAAGTTAATACCTAAAAATGTTACCCATAACACAACAACCCTTGAACCTTTTCATGAGTCTTATTCATGATTTACATACTTGATGACAATGAAAACCAAGCAGGAGTCCTCTGCCTAGCAAAAGGACTGTGGATCAAGATGAAATTAGACATAAAGAAATTATCCGCAGATTATCAAATCAGGGTAAATACACACAAAAGTATCACATATATTAAAGAAGACAGACATAAACAGTAGTAAATTAATTCTTCATTTCCTCAAAACTGGCATGTGTTAAGATGTTGTACAGCTTTCTACACAAATTAGAATACTTTATTTCATCTCAATTTAGCATAGTAATAACGACCATGTTCAGCATTCTTTGTCTGCTTGATGAAATCATTATATTCAATTCATTATGACAAGCTCAGACATTACAAGAAACTGTCACTTGATAGCTAGTGTTCTACTGAACACTATAATCTCACCAAAACTTTCTCCATATTCTTCCTTCTGTAGATTTACAGTTAATTTTCCCTCAATTTCCATCTTTTACTAGTCCTTATCTGCTGTTTTGGTCTCTAACTCTTCTGCTAGGCAAGAACAATCACTGCCACTTTAGCACCCAACGGACAAATTATTATACCTCTAATACTACTACTCCTTTTCCCATTCCCAAGCCAAATTCTAAGCACTAAAAGAAATTCCAAGAATCTTTTACAATAGGGAACACATACATTTGATGATAAGAGGTTTTTCACCAGCCACAAAGTGCTGTATAGTTTTAAATGTTCGCAGACTCATTTTTAATATATAAAAACATAAATGTTCCCACAGAAGCTTCTGTGAGATCAGGTTACAAACAATACACAGTAGAAATATGCAAACAATACATATTTTGTTCTATTAAAATACAAGACATTGTCTCAAATACCAGAATTCTGTAAAAGTTCTCCAGAAATCATATTGGAATGTCACAGAAACATTTTTAGATTGTATTGTCTATGATCCTCAGGATTCTGCTATTCAATTCACAGGACTTATATGGCATTTACTTATCCTGTAAGTAAAAAGACCTGGAGAAATTAGGGATGGGCGATAAGTAAGCCCACATTTCGGATACAAACATTAGCTCTTCATTCCTTAAGCAAACTTATTCAGATGTATCTTAGTTCCCATAATCATAATAAAAAGAAACATTCTTAAACAATCATGGAAAAACAACATGAACAAGGAAATGTCCTATGCTTTGAGATTATTCAGGAAGCGAATGTAAATATATTGTGAATAAGTAAAAAGTAACTACCAATGTCTTCATCTCATAAATTCTGCTGCCTGCTCCCTTTAACAGCATCGCCAAAGAGGAACTCTTAGATATAACTTCCTTGCTATAGAAAACAACCTGCTCCTGCCTTCCATGTGACAGAGAGACATGGAAATCAGCAAGCAAATACAATGCCAATGTTGGTTGTTGTTGTTGTTTTAAACTGAGTCAGTATCATCCTTTCACAGTAAGGGTAAAATACAGCAGGGAGGGAAAAACTTTTCTTTCCTATGTTTTTTTTTTCTCTTAGGCAAGCAGCTTCAAGATTTTTGTCAGCAAGCAGCTGAAACAGAAGGTTTGACATGCCACTTTGCAGTTTCTGAAATTTCTTGTTTTAACCACATGATTGACATACATGTATACCGAATATATTTTTCTTCCTAGAGTTTTCCACATGCCTTTCTCCCCCAAAGCTAGTAACAGCTATAATTCAGCTGTAATTTCTTAACATTGAAATTAAAATACCCTGAACATTTTCTTACTAAGTATTAATCTAAAACCTTCATGAAGAACTCAAATGTATTTTTCACATATTTTAACTGAGCCTCATTCACACCACTGACATGAAACTGATTTGGTATCAGATTTTCAAACTCATTATACACTTTATTTGCATATAACCAATTTCATTTCAAATTTCCTTTGATATCTTCATGTCACTTTTCAGAGACATGGTCCACAAGAAGCACAGTGTAACTTGCTCAGCTTTCCCAGCAGTTCTTATATTTTTTTTGAAGAGCTTGCTTGTACTTCCCTGTACTTTCCTGCCTGTGCTATATATAGAATATATAGGAAAGCATCCTCATAGCCACCAAATAAAATTTAGCCATAATTTCCTATGGCATATTTCCAACTGGCATATTGGAAGGGAATTTGATTAGTTCATAATTTTTTGCTTGCTACTACAAGGATAAGAGTTGCCTTTTCCTTCAAAACAACTGATTGTATATTAATGATAGTGAGCAAACCACCACTACTTGAAAGAATGCAGTGTCATTAAAAACAGGACAAATATGCATTTGTAAATAGTGATAAAGCACTATTAATGGAAAGGAAGAACACTTCAGAACTGAAAACTAAGCAACTATTCTTATTCATGTCTACTCACAAAACGCTCCTTCTCAGGTTAGTATGCCTAAATCTGCAGCTAAAGTAGTTTAAAAGATAAGATTCTGGCTGATGTCATAACCATGGTATAGTGGAGAATACTAAATAGTTTTTTTTTTTAAATTTCTCTTGAATCCCTGGCAAGATCATTTTCTACATAAGAACATAAAAGTGTTTTCTGGCATCATTTTGGATTGAGTATTGTTGTCATGACCCCCAAAGCTTCCTTCAATATTTCAATATTTTCAAACGCTTATATTGCATTACTTTGCTCCACAGATACATATCTCTTAGAGCAAGGTCAAATTGTTAACTATTTGGCTGTTTCTAGAGAAAATACCTCAGAGTTGTATTTCTAGAGCTGATATCACATATATACATAAAGAAATATACACACCCCTTTCGAAGAACAGTTTCAAGCTTCATCCCTTCTTTCTGGGGCTGACTCCCAGTTCCACTTCCAACAAAACGTTCAACAAGGGATCAAGACTGGTCTCCCTGCTTCCTATATCCCATTTTAAAGATATCTTGTCTCCCTGCCTCATGTGTCCCTTTCCCCAAATCCCCTCGATGGAGCTGACCCGGGAAAAGCGTCCGATCCTGTTCCAAAGACAGGAGAGCCATCAAGAATGGAAAACAGAAAAATCGCCAAGAAAGAAGCTCAAACCCTCCATTAATTGCTCAGCTTCCCATAGGTTCGGTTCCTGCCTCGGCCCGGATTGTTTGGGGTGGGGTGGGGTGGTGGTGTAATTTTTTTTTTCCTCCCTCAGGCGCTGTTGTAAAAGTTAATAGGCTTGTTACATAACTTTCGACCCCAAGGGAATCCCAAGGAGAAGGGCAGAAGCCTTCACAAGATCCAAGGAGACCCAGCGGGGTGTCAGAGCCAAAGCGCAGCCCACCTGCCACCGGGGGCCATTTCCTGACGGGAGCGGAGAGGGAGATGGGAGCAGCCGCGGAGGGGCCCTTCAGATCAGGCTTAGGACGACCCGACGGGCCACGGCACCCTTCGGGAACCGGGGATCCTCAGCGCCAAGACCCGGAGGGGGAGGAAACAGAGACGCAGCCAGTCCAACCGCTCACCCACCCACCAGGACACGAGGAGAGGCGGACCGACACGAGGCAGAGCAGCGGACGGGGACGCCCCCCGGAGCGGGAGGGCACCACGCGTTAAGACCTCGAGTCTCCGTCCTCGGCGGCCCAGGGGCCAGCACCAACCGGATCCTGGCAGAAACTTCCCGGGGGCCGCCCGTTGAAGCCAGCGCGCCGGCTCGTCGGAGGGGGCGTCCCGCAAAAGCCGCGCCCCCTCCGCTTCCTCTCCCCCCCCGGCCGGCCGGCCGGCCACCCACCCCCTAACCTCGGCGGCGGCGGCGGCGGCGGCACCTGTTCCCATGAACTCGCCCGCGCCCCGCAAGTTCCCCGTCGCGGCGCCCTCCCCGCCCCACCACGCGAGCGTTCAAGGCTGGCGGCGGGCGGAGCCCCATCGCGCCGCCGGCCGGTGCGGACCGACTGACGGGCTGGCCAAGTCCCCGGCTCACTCACCGGGGCGCTCGCGGGTTGCTCCGTCGTCGTGGCTTCCACCGCCGCCGCCGTTTGACTCCGTGGGGCCCACCCAGGGTAGGCGAAGGCCCCAGCCGGGCTCAGATCCGGAGGCTGGAACGCCCCGGGGCGCCTGAGTCCCGGGCTCCACGCTGCTGCGTCAGCAGCAGCAGCAGCAACAGCAGCGCCGCTGCCTCCTCCTCCTCCTCCTCCGCGTCGCCGCCGCTACAAGGATGGGACAGGAGTCGCGCCCCTTCTGGCGGGCCCGCGCGCGCAAGCGGAGGGGGGCGGTGGGGGCCGCTCGGCGGCGGGGAAAAGCTCCTTGCCCTGCCGCCCTCACCTCCCCTGCTCCGTCGTCCTCGCCGCGCCGCCGCCTCCTCCTCCTCCTCCTCCTCCAATACCGCCTGCTTCTGACTCTAACTCCCCCGAAAGCGCAGCGGCAGCACGAGCCCCAGCTCCGCTCCGTCCTCCCTTCCTGCTTCCTCGTCGGCGGCAATCACGGCGCTCTCCTCGGCTGTCCGCTCTGCGCGCCCGCCAATTCAAAACGGCACCTTGCCGCCCCCGCTAACCAATCTCCACAGCAGCACCAGGTCCCAGCACAGGCAGACGGGATCCCTGCGGACACGGACACGGCCGCCCAGCGCGGGGAGGGGCGTCCCCACGCGAGTGGAGGCGGCGCGCGGCGGCGGCGGCAGAAGCAGCCGCAGCTGCCGCCGCCGCCGCCTCTGCGCGGCCCCGCCCCCCCCCCACCCGCCTAACCTGTCTTTCCGCAGCCCGCTGAGCGCCCCCCAGCCGGTCCCCGTCCGCTTCTCCCGCCCTCCTTGGACCTCGAGGGGGGGAGAGATGCTGCCTTTGCAACCCCCCCTCCTTCCAAATTGAAGCTCTTGCGCCGACTCCTTACTCCCCCCCGCCCGTCCCCTTCCCAGTACGCCGCCCCGCGTTCGAACTTTAGCTCGAGAAAGTTTTTTTTTTTCTCCCGGTGGTGTTTTTTTTTAGCCGCTGCTTCTGGCCCCCCCTCCCCCCCCTCCCGCCTCCGGTCCCTTCTGCCTTCCTTGCTTCTGTGTCCTTCGACTGCGCAACGGGTTTGGGATCCCCCCCTCCCCGGTTAGTTGCCTTTCTTTCAGGGAGAGTTTCCCTTTCCGCGCCAGGGGCATCGGCTCCGGTGCCCATCGCCTTCCGACGGTTTGCGAGCCCCGGGTGCGAATCTTTGGAGATGGCAGAGAGCTGAAGGCTCTCGCCCCCCCCCCCCACGCCGCCCCCCTTTTGCTACAGGTGAGAAAGAATGTCGGCTGGCTATCAACCTGAATATTCACACGTATTGACAATGTCGTCACTCCTGGGACTGAGTTCTGCAGGCCAGCAACCATCTTCGCCTTCATCATTCCCCTACCATCCTTTCTCCCAACACCTGTCTTTCTTACAAAGAGGCGCGGGTGGGGAAAAACTTCTTTCCAGGCAGCCTTCCTTTCTTGCCCTTTCTCTCACCGTTTTTGCCCTTCTTCTGAAACTACCTGCGTTGCTACTTAAACATTGCTTATTGGGTAAAAAAAACAACCAACAAACAAATCCTGATTGTTTTACACATTCCTGAGGTTTCACACACCCACACCACAACCCACAGAAGATAGCTTCCACCTGAGAAATATTTCTTCCGCATTTTACTGATCCGTGTACTGCTTTCTTCTGTCCATTTTTGTTCTCTTCCTTCGATTATCTCGGTGATGGCACACCAAGAATTATGTGCTCATGCCTGCATGATGCGGTTGGGACATCAAGGTTCCCCTGTAGTGGCATTACTGTTTACTACAGGAACCATTTCTGAAGCGCTGTGCGGATACGAAAAATGGTTTTGCAATTATAAACCTTACTGTAAGGTGTTTGTGTGGAAATCACTTGAGAATCAATAAAACCGCTTTCCTTACGTTCTTGCAAGTTCCCCTACTTCAAGCCTAAATATATTTAGGTCAGCTGAAATAAGCTGCAAATGTGATATACCAAAATCTGTATTGTGATATACGACCTTAGCCTGCCAGGCCCTCAGTCCTATACTGTAGTTTGAAAAGTGCTTTTGCTATCAGTAGTCTGAAAGTTCTCAATGCCAATGGGGTGATCTGTTATGAAATAGCGAAATTGGATAGGATATTCCCCCGGTGGGAACAGTTAGAAAAAATAAACTAGGACACAACACTCAGTGAAGTTGTATCCCACTGGCCTGGTGTTCTCTAAGCTCGGGTCAGCGCAACATCTTCACTCGCCTCCTGGACAAAAAGCAACACTAGAAGATGGGAAATTGTATGTTAAAACAAACAAAAGGTGACTATTTTCAGTGACACCCTCATAAATCCTTGTTGCCCGTCATATAGCTCCGAGTGTCCTGTAAAAGACTTAGTATTGGTCTGCTATTTATAGGAAGTCCCTCTCTGTGAGAGTTGCTCTTTGTTCTTTTTGATGGGAGCTGCCAATGTAATATCAATAGCTATGTCTACTGGAGATTCTCAGTCATTCCAGTCAATAGTTGTCCCAAAGCTGCTCTTTCAAAAGGCAAACTGACTTTTGTTTTCCTCAAAGACATTTTGCTTTTCATCCAAGAAGTGACTAAAAACTTCTTGGATGAGAAGGCTAAAAAAGTATTCAAGGAAAAACAAAGTCCCAGTTGCATTTGTGAAAAAAGTATCTTTGGGATTCAGTACCTCTGCCAACACGCACATTGCAAGTACAATGGATACAATGGACAACCAAACATTATCATTAATAATTGAACATAAATAACCATAGCTTGATTTCCTCACAAGTTACTGACAAGACAACCACATGGTAGCTCAGAAAGATATCTACGCTAAAAATCATCTAATTTTTGCCATCAGTTCCATGGCATAGTCAGAAATTCATATTACTAGAATTGTATAAACATTCATATCTGTACTACTGAACAGTCTCTGACACAAACAGTAAAAGATAATATTTGATTAGTTATGGAGTTGGGAAAGCATCAGATCAGAAGTTATAATTTCGTATATTGATATATATGTATGTGTGCTACGTGTATGTTTCAATATATATGATATAATATCATAGATGCTAAATCGGTGATGTGTGTTTGTGTGCTGTGTTTTGAGCTTCTTTGAGGTATTATCCCACGTCATGTAGTGCTTTTCAAAGTGAGCAACATTTCAGCAGAATCTCATCTGCCCATCATCAGCTTCTTATAGTATATACATTCAACTCAATTACAGTAAGCCTTGATGATGGCAGATGAGATTCTGCTTGAAACATTGCTACAAACTTTTAAAGCACCTACAATGACGTGGATAATTACCTGAAGGAAGCTGAACTGCATTCATAATATATTATATATATATATACTATATATATATTATATACTAATATTAATATATATTTGTATATTATATATCATTATATACATACATATATACACACACACACACACACACACATGTATATTCCCCATCTATAATCATTTTACAGTACATTATTTACAATTACATACTAATTTCACTATGTTTGGGATCTTCATTACAGTTGCTAGGTTCATGTATTATAGTAAGTCATTTAATCTGCCTGTTTGAGGCTTAGTATCTTTTGTGAAGCCAGCTGATTGTAGCAGTTTGGCAGTTCGATTCTCACTAGTTCAAGGTTGACTCAGTCATCTATCCTTCTGAGGTCGGTAAAATGATGATTCAGATTGTTGGGGGCAATATGCTGACTTTAACTGCTTAGTAAAGCACTGTGAAGCAGTATACATAAGTCTAAGTGTTAATGCTATTGCTATTTAGTAAACCACAGTTAAATAAACCATGACTAATAGAAAATAATATTTGTAGCTCAGGACTGAATTGTGGGGTCCTGGGTGCTCTCTGAGAACTTGGTTCTTTTCTTACACATGTTTCATTATACAACTTTACTCAAGTAAGTAACTATTTCAGTGATAACCATGGTACTAATCAATGTTAACCATGTCAACAGAGCAAATGTTTTTTCCTCATTTCCCATATATCATTATGCGTTTGTTCAGCACTTGATTTANGTACTAATCAATGTTAACCATGTCAACAGAGCAAATGTTTTTTCCTCATTTCCCATATATCATTACGCGTTTGTTCAGCACTTGATTTAATATAAAGCAATTCCCATGGTGGTTCTTCAGGACACAAAATGTTTCTTTCCAATACAGAATAAATCTTTCACTTTACATCTTAGGGATTTCTAAAAATTATTATCAAAATGTAATATAACAGTAAATTACAATACTATTTATAACCAGACCTAATTCTGAGACATCCTGGCGATGAATCATATTAATTATGTTTACATTCAACATACTATAAATGAAATAAAATTTAGTTTTTGGTCTGGCCTGGCCTGATCCATTATTTTTTAAGTGTCCTTGGCATCCCATTCAAAGGTCAAATGTAACTCTCAGTCCAGAAAAATAATGCATCTTCTATTTGGTTTTGCAAAGTCATGAATAGGTTATAGAACATCAGAGCAATCCAGATCTGAAAGACAAAATGTGATTGTGACCATGCTTGTAACACTTGCCTGGAACACCCTAAACCCAAGGAATTTTTTCTGGGACCATGCAGCAGCTGGAGAAGATAGCTGGGTGGGCCCAGAAGATGCAGGTGTTTTAAAGTATTTCTGGCAGGATCATTCTGCCATGACGTATCTGTGGATCTGGACCACCGCCCTGCCCTTGTGAATTGTCTCATGATAAAGTATTTACAACCTAAGTATTTCATCCAGGATAGATTGTTGTTTTTAGCTTCTCAGATGTCATAGAGTAACATTATTACTGCCACCTCTCAGATGTTAGAAAAAGTAGCTGTGTAAAGTTTGTGTCAATAATTCAAATTCAGCTTAATTTTCACTAAGCGATCTGTTTATAGGCCTCTGTAGGGATTTCTGTTCCTTTACTTCTGTTATAAATTATTCTAATCAAAGGTGTTTTAAAGTATGATAGGTCATTTGTCTGTGAAGATAATAATTCATCCAAAGTGAATGATCTTGAGCCCACACCTAAAGCAATGTGGCTTTGAGTTGTCCCGCATAAAAAGTGAGATAAGTCTTGGCATGAAAAGTTGAAAGAGTTTTTCCTCTATACTATTTTTTTTTTCTGGAAAAAATATTCCTAAATTGCAGCACAAACTAACATCTTAAAATGAAGCAGCTATTGCTGCTGGATTCTTGAAAAATGATAAAAATAATTTGCAGGGCACTTTCACTTAGGTAGATCATTTCCTCTTTTCTGTCATTCTCCCATTTGCTGGTCAAAGTAGCTTTTTGAAATTGTAATCTGTTCAACTAATAAGCATACAAGAACTCTGAACAACAAAAAGAGAAAGTAGTTTTGTTCTCTATTGATGATCCACATTTCACATTAAACCATGCTGTATCTTATTCATGGATTTTTCATAAAACCCATAGTTGACTGGATATAAAATACTGCAGAAAACCAGTTTGGTATAGTCTAGAGCTAAAGGCATCAGGTTAGAAATCAATCGATTGTGAGTTCTAGCCCCATCTGAGACATGAAAATCAGCTCGGTGACTTTGGGCCAGTCATTCTCAGTTCAACCCACTTGTTCTAGGAAAAATAGGACGAGGAATTAGTAATGTGTATGTTTTTCACCTTGAGTTACTTTAAAAATAATAAAGGGATGAAAATCATTATATTTAATTTGCGGAGGAATTAAGATGTGCACATCTCACTGAATATCTCAAAATCTATCATGTTTTTATTTTTTCTCTTTCTCTTTCTAGAATGTTGATCTTGTAGAATGAGATCAGTAGCTTTTCATTTTGTATTTTATTATGTTAATTTTTAGATTTTATTGACATGTCACTTTCCACTGACCAAGACTTAATCAAAGTGACTATTTTAATCATTTTACATATTTTTAGTTAAGCCTCAAAAGAAGCGGGTGACAACAATAAAAAAGAATACCAACAAGATTTAAAGCAAAAAAAAAAAATCTAAGAAACAAAGGAAGAGCCCTGAGTGGCAGATGATCTCCAGAGATTCAAGCAACTTAAGTTAGGGGCTTTATTGCAGCCTAAAGCTTTGATAAGTGACCCACAACCTTTAAACTGTCTGTCAGTAATAATTATACTATGTTGGATTGGGAAAGTGAAGAACTGCTTTATCTATTTTAGAGGATGGGCTGGGAATAGGGATGGAAAGGGCTGTCATAGCCCGTATATCCGGCTGAGCAACAGAGATGAATTTGGTGGCTAAACATTGCTTATTGATCAATCAAACAGTTATTTTAATTTCTGATCAAAATAACACCTAGTTCACACATCATACTAAGCATAACCTGAGTAAACATATTATCACAATGTGAAAATCCAGCCAGATAGAAATAATTCAGAAGTACTAAATGTTAAAAAATGCCAATTGATTTTTAGAAGGTTATTTCTAAAGAGATACTTCCAGTTGTCCAACAAATTATCCGGTTACCACCGACAAAACAGCATTGGCTCCTATGCTTTGAACAGAAAACAAACATTAATATAAAAATTGAATTCAATGTAACATTACAAAATAATGTAAATGGAAAATCATTATGTTTATTTCTGAAACATTTTGAATACTTAATCACCTTTTGATTGAAAGATTGGAAAACCAAAGTACCCATTTTGTTGAATTTGTGATTAAAAAAAAAGTTTGGGGAATGGCTTTAGTTAGAAATTTTCATTTGAAAATTCTACAGCAAAAACCAAACTTGGTTAAATTTGATCATCATTTTTAAAATATTTTATTCTCTAATACATTAGGACTATTACAAATACTGTTTTGTAAATGGCATTTGTCCTCGATCAAGATTTCGTGCTTGAGAATGTGTGTCTGCTGCCAATTTGTATTTTTATTATTATCTTTGGTTTTCGTTTTCTCAGCTGTATATTAATCCTGTTCCTCCTTTTAGTTTTGTTTCTTCTTTTAATACATTAAAAATATCATAGAGATCGCAGCTGTAGCACCGAGACGAATCAAATAAATAATGGTTATATAGCTGTATCAACCTACATTTTGGGCTCATACATGTGATTGGGTTATCTTCTATTTAAAGTGCTATGTACACCTTAGCCTGGATATATTTTAAAATTATTATTACTAATTTTAGAAAAAAACAGAATAATCAAAGAAGCAAAATGACAAAAAAAACATTGGTGCAGAAATACAATTATATATAAGTAGACAAAAGATTTACAAAGATGGTACAATTTATGCATAGTGTATCTTTATTTGAAAATTAACCATGAAAAACATTAATTCACATGAAACTTTAATACAAACTTTAACAATATAAGAATCTAAATTTCTGAGCTAAATACCAACATTTGCAGTTTAAAAACACCAAAAAGGAAAAAAAAACTGCTTATGATTGTGGATAAATATTACTTTCTAATTTTCCCTGTATTCTACCTTTACCAATGCATAATATTTATAATTGGAATACACTTAAAACTAGATATATTTATTGGTTTCCCTGATGGAAAGAGAAAAGACCTATTTGTAATACAAGGATAACTGAATATATTTTGAAATTCTGGGATATGTAAAACTGAAAATGCTGATGTAAATAAATGATTTTCAGTATTTATGGTACCATGCCATCAGGAAAGTCCTGCTTTTTAGTTTATAGAAGGCAGACAATGCTTGTTCTTTTTACAAGTTGCATTAAATCTTTTTTAATTATAATGTGCAGAATAAGCCATGATAGCTTACATTCTACTAAGTTGTAAACCTTATCTACAGATCACAAATGGTTGGTCCATACATCATGGTAAGCCAAAACCAAATAAACTGCATTATGCTGAAGCATACCATATGCACTCAGATTTAAAAAGCATACTAAGCCATAATATGATGTTAGATATTAGTATAATTTGTGTTTCTAGACATTATGATTATTCAATATACTGCAATTGACAAATGTATTGGAGTGAATTGTGAGTCTAATCAGGGGTGTTAATAGAGTGATATATCAATTTGGCCATTTCTGATTGATTCAAAGTTTGGTTAATTTTAGTCATAGAGTATGGAACCTTCCCCCAAATTAGGTCCTGCTGGTTTTCAATGGTGAGAGGGTGGGCTCTTCCCCAAAATAATGGCATTGTACTATCAAAGATCTGCAAGATAGCCTGAAAGAAGTAACAAGGAATAACAATAAGTTGTTATGGAATCTCTTCCTACCCACTCAGTGTAGGAGAACTCAGTTGTGATTTCCTGGGAACTGGAAAATAGATCTTGATAAGGAGGGGCTTAACCAGATGACATTGAAAACAGTGAAAAGGGGATTTTTTCCAGATGCCTCCACCTCACCAAAAATTCAAGCAGTGATCCATCTCCCTCTTGTCTAAATTGATACCTAGAGGCATTTTTCCTACATTTGACCTCTGTATAACTATTTATGATACTTGAATTTTTCCAACAGCTTTGATGGTTTCTTAGTCAATTTAGGAGAATGTATAGTTATAGCTCTAGACCTGGAATTTAAAATATACTATAGTGCATGGATAAAACACACCTTTTTCTACCCTAACAGATACTTGTAAGAACTTGATCCTTAAGCTTCCAATTTACATAAGTCTTGGCTATTCATACAGAATACTGCTTTTTGTGTGTAGTGTATATCACCTTTATACATGGCAAATGGTTTCCATGTATGCAAAATGATCACTGAAGTGGAAGAAGTGGCAGTAGAAATCTGTGTGATAATTAACCATTGTGCAATAGCCTTGCACTCAGAAATTCTATTGTCCTTTTTTTTCATTTATGGTGCTTTGGAAGTCCATTAAGAAGCTGACAGTTTTGTTGAGGAAGGGTTGATGGATTTGGGGGTCCATCTGGCTATTACCTCTTGCTGCCTTTTGTTCATCTTCCTTATTACTGCACATTATTCTGTATCCTTGGTGTTGGGGAGTGGAAGCAGATATGCGCAGTCTTGTCTCTATTCTCAGCCCAATCCAAACCTTTCTGATACTCTGTACAAAGAGGAAACTCCTACTGAATGATGAAGACTAAGTAGAACCCCTCTTCTCTCTTTGATTTCCAAAGCTTCATACAATAAGGCACCTGTGTAAGATGTTTGCAGGTGCTGCACAAGATAATATTATTCTAACTAAAGCAAATAAAGTGGAATGATTACCTTCCATGATTTGGAAATTACACTTCTATTGATGCAGTCTAAAACTGCATTTATCTTTTATGCGCTCAGATCACACATTTGGCTCTTATTCAGTTTGCAATCAATGACTATTCCAAAATATTTTCCTCATGCAGGATTATCAAGCCATATATTCCTCATTCTATATCTGGGCTCTTGATTTTTTCCCCTTTCTATTGAGTGTTGCATTTACCTCAATTTCTTTCAGTCCTGTTCTCCAACTGATCATACTTGAATCTGATAAGCATTCTTTCCAGCTCTACAATGAATAATTATGTAATATAAATATTGCAAAGTAAGAGACTCAATGTATTCTGGACCTCTCTCCAGTTTGAGGAGGATTCAGTGAAAAACTCTCTTTGAGTGTGATTTTTTTTTGAGTCAGCTGTATATCCACTTAATTGTCATGCCATCTAAATCACACTTTGCTTGCTAATAGGCATGTCATGGCATACTTTGTCAAATGCTTTGATGAACTCAAATTATATTATGTCTGCAATGTTCTCACAATTTATAAAAGCAGATACCCAACCAAAAATAAGATAACATTAATGGATAAGATTTGTTCTTGACAAATCTATGCTGCCCTCTGCTAATTACTGTACTGCCATGAATTAAAGAGACACAGATTGATCTCTTTCTGATCTACTTTATAATCTTTCCAGATATCCATGTCTGTAGTTTGCTGGATTCTTTTTCCCCTTCCTTTTTAAATATCCATTTCTTCCTAACATGGTAGTTCACCAGTTTTTGATGATTTCTCAGAGATAATACAGAAAGTTAGAGCCAAACTATCAGTTGTCTAGTACCTTAGGATATAGTTCATATGAATCTGCAGATTTAAACTCATTCAAAATAATTTTCTAGCTTCACTCCTTCTTCTTCACCCCACTTTTCAAAATTACTTGATGGAACATATTTTTATTGGAAAAACTGAATAGAAGATAAGTCAATAAATTCTCCCATTAGCTATCTGTTAAACCATTTGCTGTCTTCATAGAACAGTAATATTCAGATAGTCTTTTCTTTTTATTCTGTAACTAAATAAGGTGTTACTCTTAGCATCCTTCATTAATTTCAGCTTATCCTGAATTTTTGTTTTTCTGACCCCCATTTAGGCTACCTTTCTTTTCCTTTATAATTTAACCCTCTTTCCATTTCCTATGTATGCCCATTTCCCCCCAGATTTTAATTAAGCTTTTCATGCAACCACGGATTTATTCAACTGTCTTTATTTTTCTATTATTGAAATTGGTTGCAATTACTATGTGCTTTTAGTATAGTATATATTTTCTTTCTTTAGGAACTCTGACTCCTCTTTTTGCTATGATTATATTTATTTCAGAGTTTCTTAAAATCTGCTATTTTGATTATATTCAGTTGATTATATTCAGTTTTACTTTCCATTAAAATCAAGAATTCCAGCATTATATTGTCCCCTATAAAATCCCTGCTATTTTCATAATTACTTGACTGTAAAGATCCTCAAGCATCTTCCACTCTTCTCTTGACGGTGAAAAGCATCAGCATGACAAGTCAAGGATTTCCTGGAAGAATCATGCTTTGGTTCTTTTCCAACAGATACTTGGGGTAAAGTTTCCCATCATTACAACTTTGTGTCTTTTAAAAAGAATTGTATTTTCTCTTCTTCGTACATTGGCAAGAATAGATAGCCATAACAGTACTGCTGTTATTTTTTGTTCTACTTATTTTAATCAAGATGTTCTCAGCAGCACTGCCAGATTCATTCTCTGGATTTCCAAGGAGGAATGGAAACAGTTAACATACAGTCTTCCCTTTCTCTTGTTTTTCTTTTGAAAATGTCTTATCTTCCAGTCATATCTCTCAAACTTCTTTGTGGTATCTCTCTTCTATTTGTATTAAATTGTGTTTTCTGTACAAGGAGCTCAAGCTCAGTTTGCTTATTTCCCATACTCTAAACATTAATAGTATATAGACCAGAGATCCTGATCTTTATAAGGCAATATTCTTTCTTATTTATTTTTAGGTGGTTCAAGGGGCCTCATTTGAGCAATACTCCCACTTTCTACAGCGTTCAGGTTTTTATCTTTAAAAATAAATTAGCTACCTCTGATTTATCTAAAGAACAGCTAATCTCTGTGGGCTATGAGAAAGCCAAAATAAGAATACAGTATATATCAAAAACAAGAAGACATAGAATTACAAACTGAAATTAGCTCTGTAACTAGTAACTCCAGAATGCTCACCATTACCATGAATACCTGTGAACTATCTGAGACCATTGACTCTTCTCAGCCTGAAAGACTCTTCAGAGCTGGGAAATACAGCTAGTCCATGACTTACGACCATAGTTGAGCTTGCAATTTTGTCATAATTCATAACAGTTATTAAGTCATTAACCAATGACTGCAGCCATTTTTACAAGCTTTTCTGTGGCAGTCATAAAATGAATGCAGTAGTAATAAAGTGAGTACAGAGTCCTGAAATCCAGTTTGCCATGGGGCAGTTTTTGTCAGAATCCTGAAATAAATGCCACTTTCTGCTGAAAATGTTGTAAATCACAATAAACCACAAGACCACAGCAAATGGATGTAAATTCAGACTGGTTGCCAAGGGCCCAAAATGTAACCATGTGACGGGGTACAGCCATCAGAACTCTGAATCCAGGTCATGTCCCTTTTTCAGAGTCCGTTGTAATTTTAAACAGTTGCTAAGTGACTGATTGTAAATCAAGGGTTAACAATAACCTTATGCAGTTGTTTATATAAGAAACACCTACAAATGAAAGACTATAGATAGTAATCAATCTTCCTAATCAAACTTGCCATTCTTCAGCCAGATACAATTTTCTCAGTTCATCTTCTGTCAGCAATCCATGATCTATCTAGCTCAGACTATGGTCTAAGAAACCAAATCTCTTGCACTAAAACTAGCTTAATTCCAACTAAGGCACAATTGGTAGGGTAATAAAATAATTTAAGAGTTATATGATATCAGCCCCTTTCTGAAACGTTTCTCCTGGAATAACAAATCTACACACGTTGTCCTCGTGAGATTTGTTTACATGGGAACAATATTTCTTTATCTAGAAAGAATCTTACAATTTGTGCACATATTCTGAAAATAAATAAGATATAATATTAATACCTTTTAGTTGGGGCTCTTCAGCCTTAATGAGATCAATACCAAAGTATAGATCACATTTTTTGTTTGCAAATGGGACTTTGTCTTCAAATCTCTTTGCTTGAAAATTCCATTCCTATTTATTTATAGGCGGCATTCAATAAAAAAGTCCAGTTCTTTGTTCTTAGTTTTTAAATATTTACTCTAATTTCTTGCAATATAAATTATTTTAATGGTTTGGGTTAAGTTCCAGCAAAGAAAACAATACATGTGCTCAATGCTGATCTGGAGCTAAGAGATCTCTAAGGCATCTCTGGGCAGTACAGCAGGAAGTAGTGCTGATGAAATAATGGGTACATTATGCCTTCAGCTTCTACCTTGGTCAATATTACAGCTTGGTGCCAGACAATAGCAGGCACATTTTCTAATCATGTATGTCGATGTCTTAGAGCCTGATTTTTCTTACATTATATGTCATAAACCAAGATGAGAAATAACTAGAGAAAAACCACATAGATGGTGAGCTCAGTAATATTCAACTTATAATAGCATATTTTTTGAAGTTTCTTGCAAGAGAAAAAGATTCACTTTCACATATGGCTCGATATATAATACTGATTTCCAATAACTATCTTATTGATATACCATTTTTATTCAAATATCTTTCACATTGATTCATTTCCACATCTGCCTTTGGTATGAACAAATGGATTGGTAAATATTGCCATTAGTGTTTGCATTGGGGGTGTTTCTGTCTCCTTCTTCGCAGCTCTCAGTTTGGCTATTGCAAACACCTGGAATTTGCTATGGTTCCTGTTCCATCCGGAAAAGACGCGCGGCAGACCGGGTTCCAACAAATAACTCTTTATTAGTTAACAGCAACAGTAACGGAACATTGGCTCAAGCCGCGGCAG